>CM045991.1:108170662-108318004 GCA_025175895.1 Wurfbainia villosa
GTTATGTATGTTTGCAATCGTAATTTATGATTTTGATATTTGGCACATAATCATGAGAAAAAGAGTTAAATCATGCTTTAGGTAATACTTTGCTTACTATCATACCTAATGCATGATTATAATTTGATGAAAAACATGTATTTTATGATCATAATGTAGAATTAATTGATATATGCCTTAATGATCATGAGGATTGTTAGGTTGATACTTAACCTTGATAGAATTGCATGAATATAATGGTTAAGTATATACAAATACCCTCTAGTATCCATCTCACACTCACAATAGGCTACCTTGATTGAAAACTTAGCATGGGTGAGATGTTAGGATGATACAAATGTCCACTAATGCCTATGACATTTAGATGGTCATTTGAAGTATCAAAATAGCAATAATAGACCAATCATGGGGAAGACTTATGTTTAATTCATAGACATATTGCCCAAAGATCATGGTTGGATATTTCATATGTTTTCAAAATAATTTCTTAATCTAAAATCTATGTATTCATGTTTTGAAACAATTGGAATCAAAACTAGGTGTTAAACTTGATACTCACATGATCAAAAACCTAGTGTTTTTTAAACCTTTTGGATTTTTGGCAAATACGTGAAAATATAATGATTTTTCATGAAGACCTATTTTTCACTGATAAAGAATCTTACAAGAAATATGTTCCCCAAATTTCATGATTTTTCTAATTTTCTGGAATTTTTAATACATTTCTGAAATTCGGTTCAAAAATCAGAAAGTACTGAAATTCACGTGCCAGTCGACTGGTAGTCTGAACCAGTCGACTGGTGGCCTGAAAATCAGACTAGTTGAGGCCGAATTCAGGTTTTAAAATAATTTTTGGTATTTTCCTTCTATTAGACTTGATGCCATGAGTTTATAACTTAGTGTTAATCTTTTTGATGGTGTCAAAGGGGGAGAAATAATTATGTTTAAGTTAATTATGATAAGGGACAAATTTGTAGAGTGAGTTTCATGGATTAAGGGGGAGTTGCATGTTGCTATATCATGTTTATGTTTACATGCTTTCTTACCTTAGAAATTTATATCAAATGTTTTTACCTAACTTAAACGGATTGCCACACATCAAAAAGGGGGAGATTGTTAAGGCAATCTCTTGCCATGATAAGGTTTTGATGTGTGTGGCAAAGGGTTTAAGTTAGCTTGTTATGTTGATTTGATATGTGCATTGAAGTCATGCAGGGCTTAGTAATTCGCACATGGAGCCTTGGTGGGTTCACCACTCACAACCTCGCCCGAGCCTCGGAGAAGGAGCATTGCAGGCCGTCGGCGCTGATGTCGCCGAGGGACCGCCGACGATGACTTGAAGCGGCCAAGGAAGCGCACTCGAGGCAAGAGACGGAAGGAGCATTGCAGAGCCGCGGCGCCGATGTCGCCGAGGGACGTGGCCGCACGAAGAGAGCTTCTGACAGGGACTTCGAGTGAGATGAGAATGAGTGAAATGTAAGTAGCTCATTAGGTGAACTTGGCCGAATGGCCGAGTGTCAAACTTGACCGCAAGGGTTAAGGTTTATCCGACGAAAAGCTCAAACTAATGTTAAGTGGCATTTAGCCCAGTCGATCGTCGATTGCCATGGGTAGCGATCGGTGATGATCGACATCGATCGGCAACGATCGACGATCAGCGTGATGGCACTGTGCACGAGCACAGAATGGAGTCGACCTCGTTGAGGACTCGACTGATTGACATCAGTCGATTGATGGGTGCCATCAGTCGATTGATGCCAATACCGTTGAATGGAATCCAACGTGGAAAGAGGCCGTTATTGGGCAACGGCTATAGGACCAGTCGACTGATCGAGGGCATCAGTCGACTTCTCCTGTGTCAACGGGAAGAAACCCTCTTCCTCTATAAAAAGGAAGGGGATGGGGCTTTGGGAGGCCAATGCTTGAGCTCTAAACTTCTCCCAAAGTGCCATACACGATTTCCTACTCTTCTTACTTGCTTTTACTTCAATCTTATTGTAAGAAGAGTGCTCTTGGTTGTAAAGGTTACCTCCACCTAGCTTGGTGCAAAGGAGAGACCAATATTGGATTGGCTTTGGAGGAGTGATTCACCTTGGACGAATCGGACCGTAGATTAGCGGCGTAGCCGTGAACCACGTTACATCTTCTTATTGGCGTTTGCTTTCTCGTAATTTCTATTTGCTTGTCTTTATTTGCATATTCCGCTTGCGCTAATCTTTTGTAGACGAGCAAAATACGATATCCATCGTAAGAGGGCTATTCACCCCCCTCTAGCCGGCCATTCGATCCCCCAACACTGTTCAATTTCGATGGATGTATCCGTTTGAAAGGTGAACTTTTTCTTCTTTTTTTTTTAATCATTGTTGGTATATTTGATCAATTTTAGTATAATTTTTTTCTAATACATTGTTTTACTATTGGATTCCTCTATCACTTAAAAAAATGAATAATAAGGCTCATGTTGAGGCTTCTATTGTTAATGCATATATTGTGGAGGAAGTTATAACTTTTGCATCATATTATTTTGAACCTCACGTTCAATGCAAGAGTTGTAGAGCAGGAAGAAATGATGAGGGTCTTGTTGATCCCAATTTGAAGTCATTCTCAATTTTTAATTACCTTGGTCGACCGAGTGGATCTTGTACAAGTAGATACTTAACTGGTCAAGAGTGGCGAGCAACCCACACATATTTTACTGAACTGTCCAGAAGTAAGCCATCTTTTGAGTGAGTATATAAATGGTATATTATATATTTTATATATCGTAAATTATTGTTAGTGTTATATTTAATTTTATGGTAGGATTTTCCAAACCCTATATTCTGAGCTTTCAGAGAGCTTTCGGAGCATGAGGTTGATTGTTTATGTGATGAAGAATTTGCACCATGGTTCAAAAAATATGTAAGTAGTCTATGATAATAAATTTGATAAATATTAACTTTAACACATACTTATTTGACTTTAGGTTCTCGATAATCATGCTCACATTGAGAAAAAATTAGTAAAGCATCTGTCATGGGGTCCAAACTCAGTGGTGAAAACTTGACCGACATATTTCATAAATGGATATAATTTTCATACTCAAGAATTTGGAACTGGAAAAGCTACAATGAATAGTGGGGTTTGTGTTCAGTCATCTAGTGATGGAGCTGCAAGGAATGATTTTTATGGCTTGCTAGATGAAATTTTAGAGGTAGTGTACCCAGGCTCAAATTTGCGAGTTATTTTATTTATATGTCGTTGATTTGACCCTATCAAAGGCATGAGGTTTCATCCAAAGTTTAATTTGGTTGAAATAAATTACAAAAAATTATACAAAAGATATGAACCATTTGTGTTAGCACAACAAGCGATTCAAGTATTTTATGCTTCATATCCTAGTCTGAGATGAGACAAAAGTGATTGGTGGGCTGTTTGTAAAACAAAAGCACATAAAAAAATTGAGGAACATTGGGAAGACATAGCATATTGACAAGATGAAATTGTTAATATATTTCATATCGAAGAATATAATATTTCAACGTTACAAGATCCCAGCGGCGTAGAAATAGCTGTTGATGCAAGTGAAATAAATGAGGATGAAGATGAGGAATTTAATTTAGAGGATGAGGATGAGGATGACGATGACGATGATGATATCGAATAGACGTATGACCAGGATGAAAATCACTATGCGGACTTCTATTTATAATTATGGGTAACTTTTATTGGGTACCAATTATATTTCAATTTACTATCTAATTCTAAATTTCATATATTTGATATATTAATAAACTATCTCTTTTTTTTTGTAGGTTATCCAGTTGTTATGAATATGGTAATTTTTTCCTATTGTTGATATTATAAATTCGATATGCAAATGTAATTATTTTTTTACTATCATATTCTTCTAATAATTATGATTGTTAGTTTCGACGTGGTGGTCATAGATGGAGTAGCGATGGAAGATCACAGTCTTCCTCTGCTTCATCCCCTGTATAGTTTGATGCTCTTGCAGGAAATGTACCCTCCACCTCTTCTTCAGTTGTAGGATCATCTGGTTCTCAACAGATGCCTGCTAATGTATCTTCCCCAGTACAACAACCACTCTTGAGAGGGAAGATACGCGAGAGTTCATATCTCCGCATGGAGATTTGTAAGTATTCAAGTTTTAAATTATCTATGTTTTTAATACGATATATATTTTTATAAGTATCTAACATGGTTTATTTTTATTTTATGTTAGATTTACAAATTTTGTACATGTTATTCACAAGGTGAATAAAATAGTGAATAACCATTAGGGCGGAGCTTCTATGACTTATACGAGCACGCTGGAAGAAGTAAAAATTTTGTGGTGGAATAAGTTCAAAGTAAGTTATTTAAATTATTTTGTATATAAAATTGTAATTAATATAATCAATTCAATTTTTCTTTATTGTAGCAATTATTTACTTAGGAGGAGAGTGAAACACTAGAGATTAGGAGGATTTTTAAGAAAAAGTGTGGCGATCATATTAGAAACATACTCAGTCATGCGAAAACTAGAAATAAAAAGACACTGTATAACCGAGGAGAATTGGAATAGAATTGTTGCATATTGGGGATCTGAGGATAGTAAATGGAGGAGTGAGCAGAATAAACAAAATCAACATTGTAATTCTGGCGCTATGTCTGCCACGTATGCGGGAGGTTCAATCAATATTGATGAGCATAGACATCGATCGGTGAGTTTTTTCAAATCATAATTTTGTAATCTAATACTCACTAATTTATAAATTATAATGTTGTTTGTTTAGGCCCAGGAGACGGGGATTGAGCCATTATTCATAGACACTTTCGCCCATACATTCCAAAAGAAAGATAAGACGTGGAGTGAGGAGAGAGCTAGTACAATGAAGGTTTGTAATTTAAAAAATTTAAATTCTTATGTTAGTATTTAACTTTTATTCTTTCAAAATAGGAGAAATATGATGAACTTGCACAGAGAAATTTGAGTGCAAGTGATGATGCAGTCGAATCTGAGCCTTCTGTTAGCAATATCAATTTATGGCTCGAAGCAACTGGAGGGGCGAAAAGTGGAAGAATAATTGTGTTGGTGCAATCGGCCCAGGTTGACTCGAGTTTGACTCGAGCAGTACCTTGATAGTATTTTGATGATAGACAAAACTCATGACATGGGATTGTCATGGGAAAAGTCCAACATGGGATTGACATGGAAAATCCAAGCATGGAGCTTGGTGTGGGAAAAGTCCAAAGCATTGTGAAGACGTGCGCTTGGTGCTTGGTGAGAAATGCATTGCAAAGCCATGCGCTTGGTGCATGTGGGAAGTCTTGAGGACTTAGTAAGTTTACTAGGCTTGGGGTCCTTGAGTCGGTGAAGGATGGCATTGCGAAACCGTGCGCTTGGTACATCCGAGGGACCGCCGGACGGGGAGCGAATGGAGTGAGGCCCAAGGGAAGCATACTTCGAGGGAATGAGACGTGAAGGATGGCGCTGCGAAGCCATAAGCTTGGCCATCCGAGGGACGTAGGCCGAGGGAAGAGAGCTTCGATGGGGAACTCCATGAGGGAAGATGTGGACTTGGCCAAGTGGCTAAGACTGAGTGTCGGAGGCTCAAACTTGATGTTTGAGGGTTTACCCGACGGTCGGATGCTCAAACAACTTGGTGTTTGAGGTTTTCCAATGATCGGTAGCGCATAGGTGTTAGTCGATCTGGTCTAAGTCGACTAGGGTTTGGTGGTGTTAAAGCTCGGAGTTTTGCTAGCGATCATTGCCATCGATGTGATCGTGATGTCGGCAGCCGATCGCAGGGATGGCGATCGGTGATGGGAATGTCGTGAGCACAGAACGCTCCGTAGTCGACTGGGCAGTAGACTACTAGGTCACTAGTCGACTGCCATGGACTGACATTCGACTGGTAGGAGATCCGTTAGAACTTGTCCAACGTGGATCTAGCCATTGTGAGACAACGGTTACAGGGGCAGTCGACTGGGGCCTTTTGGCAATCGACTACTGGGCACGAAAATAGCTTGATGCAGGTTATAAATGGAGCTCAAGTGGGAGGATTTTGCCAATACTTTTGTGAAGCTATTGGAGGGGAATTGCTGCTGCATTCCAGACCTTCAAGAGTCATCTAAAGCAAGCTACAAGCAAAGGGTTCAAAGCAAGCATTGTAAAACGTTCTTTATGTGTATTTTATATTGCTTGTATTTCATATATTACTTGTTGTAATAGCTTGTGAGAGGTTTCTCCACCTCCGACGTGTAGTCGAGAAGGAGATTAGTTAGTGCCGTGTGCAAAACTAGAGCTCGGAGAGCTCGCCCGTGGAGTAGGAACCATTCGGTTCCGAACCACGTATATCGTGTGTGTTTGCGTATGCTTATTTGTTGTTAGTATTCATATTTGTATTAGTATTCCGCTGCACTAATGACAATCGTAGGAAAGCAACGCAACGAGAATGAACGAATTCCACCATCGAACGATTGAGGGCTATTCACTCCCCTCTAGCTGGCCACATCTACACTTCATCGATCCTACAAGTGGTATCAGAGCCAAGTCGCTTGTCGAGGACTAACCGCAAACACAAGCACTACAAGATGGTCGACTACAACATCCATCCACCGAAATTCGATGGAGATTTTGCTTGGTGGAAGAAACGGATGGAGGTATATCTCGAAACTGACTTTGATTATATGATTATTATAGAAAACGGTTTTGAGATGCCTAGGGACAAATACAACAAGCAAATTGAGAAGTCAAGGTGGACCCAAGACCAAATTAAGGACTTCAAGACAAATCTCGAGGTAATAAAATTATTTAGTGATTTGTTACCTAATCATATTTGGTCTAGATTGGGTGACTATAGGGATGCAAGGGAGCTATGGAATAAGATAACAAAATTCCAAGAAAACTCCCAACCGGCACAAGTAGAGGAGAATGCCGAGGAAGAAGCACCCACAACATTTGAAGATGTTGATGATTTGGTGGAGACCTCCACCTCTAGCATTGAGGAGGAGGAAAGGATTTCCATTCCGGAGCAAAGTCAAAACGAAGCATCTACCTCTGGAAGATGTGATCAAGAAGAATCCTCCACCTCCCTAGGTAACTCAAGTGTTGTTATTTTAAATAAAAATCACATAATATGCTTTGAGTGTAGGGAGAAAGGATATTACAAGAGCAAATGCCCAAAATTGGCTAAGAAGAAAACACCGGCATCAAAAGTCAACCCAAAGTCAAAGGATGCCAAAGTCCCCACAACTAGAAGCAAAGAGCACATTGTGTGCTTTAGATGCAATCAAAAGGGGCACTACCGAAGACAATGCCCTAGGGGGAGGAAGAAAGGGCAAGAAGGTGTATCTCATGTAGGGGGAGCTCCTAAAGCTAACCCTAAGGTAAATTTAAATAATGCACCTTTAATTCCTAAAGTTAAAAAGCATGCTAAGAATTATTTTAGTTCTCTTGCCATTATTAATGAAAAGCATGCTAAGAGAAACAATAAGGTTTATTGCTTAGGTGCCAAGCATGTTCATATAACTAAGGATAAACCTAGGACTCATAATTCTAGAAATATTTTACCAAAGGAGTCCATTAGGAAAATAGAAGAAAATTTGGGTATTAATCCCAAAAAGTCTAGGCACATGCCTAAGAACAAGAGGCCTTCCCAAAAACCTAATGAAAATTCAAAATTGGGGAAATTAGAGCTAGAAAATCAAGTCTTGAGGTCAAGACTTGAAAGAATGGAGAAAACCCTTAGAATCATAGAAAATTCAATTCTAGGGTCAAATGCCCAAAAGTCAAGACCTAAGGTTCAAAAACGGTCTAAGGGCAATGAAGGTTTGGGTCATAAATCTAAGCCCAAGAAGACTTATCATAATGTTCCATTTGATTATGGAACTATTTCTAGGTCTAGAAAAACCAAGGCTAATAGGGAAGCTATCCCTAAGTCTAGCCATGGTGTTTGCTTAGTGGCTAAGACCTCAAAGAAATCAAATGTAGCCACTAGGAAGGTCAAAGGAGGAGTCACCTCTAGAGTTGACCTAGGAAAGACCCAAAAGACTATAGCTTTAAAGCCTAAAAGGGTCATTAGGAAGGTATCTAGGGAAGTTATCCCTAGAGAATACCTTGTTAACCCAAGGAGCTCCAATAGATATTGGGTTCCTAGAAGCGTAATCGATTTACGCTAAATGGGTTAGGGTGTGTCAATCCTAAGTAGATGGGTAGTTAACCTAACCATAGTAGAGTTGACACATTAGGATGTGCCAATATGTTTGAGAAGTTAAAAATGATTAAATTGGCACAACTAGGTCTTAGAGGTATTGGTGTGCCATTTTGGGTTTATGGAACACTAGGGAGAATGATGGCTTTAAGGTAAAATGGACTTAACCCTAGAAATGGCAATTTGGATTTAGCACTTAGGTATTTTATACCTTAGTATATTTTACTTGCCATGATTTGTTTGCCTTGCCATGTCATGACATCATTTTCATTTTTATCTATAAAAATGTCATGATCATGTTTAGAATTATTTTTAGATGTCATGTATGCTTAGATGTCTCTCACATGCCATGACATCATGATTTTGGCATATGCTTTTATCTATATCATATTTATGCCATAATCATCATCATGCATATAACTAAAAATGGATTTAAGGACTATGACATGGTTTGATGGGAATCAAATAATATTGCCTAGAAATATGCATGAAACCATTAAAAGGACAAAAACCCACATCTCACTAAAAACTTGACTTGTATGTGTTTTACACATCTAGATACAAGTGAGATGTTTAGGAAAAAGGGATTAAAGGTTTCAAAAACATTTTGAAAAACCTTGGCGAAGCCTATCTTTTGATAGCTATCACCATTGAATGGGATGATACAAAGAGGGCTCTTTAATGAAGCTTTTCTTAACTTTTGGACTTTGTGTCAATCTCTTAATTTAGTGGGTAAAATAATTTTCTAATATTTTTCACCCATAATGATTGTGATAAGTAATACACATATCAAATTTCAAGATTTTTAAACCTATGTATATTTACTTATGAATTTCAGAAATCCATTTCTGAAATGCTGAAAATTGCAAATGCAATTATCAGTCGACTGCCATGGTGGCCAGTCAACTGATGGGTGTGGCAGCCGACTGATTTCTGAATTCAGTCAATTGTCCAAGCTGATTTCGGATAAATCTTGTTGGTTAGGCCCATGTTCAGCTAGGTTAAGGTCCCCTAACCACTCCTAACCCTAGGATATGCTTGGGAGAGCATTAGAAAGGGTGGAAATTCATTGGACATGGATTAGGAGATGGGTTTAGGGAGAGTATCAATTTTAAGGTGGAAGAGAGTTCATTGTTGAACTTTGCCTTAATTTTGATTAGTTAAATGCTCCTATTGGCTTAGGGACTCTCCAAGGACATTGTTGGTGCAATGGTCAAGGGGGAGCAAGCCTCTAGGTGGAGGTATCCATCATGGGAAGATGGATGTGTATTTCCTCATGGGAGGAAAATTGGGTTGCCTCTCTTTAAGTGATATGGGATCACTAAAAAGATTGTAGGCATGTGTTCCTCCAAGGGAGAGAATATAAGATCTCATTGGGATATGAGACATTCATACCCTTGGGGAGGACCTTTTTGATGTAATGTCAAAAAGGGGGAGAAGTTACCAAGTTACCAATTAGGTTTGGAATTCTCATTTGGGATGTGAGAATTGCCAATATGGGAGAATTGGTAGACTTAAGATGATAGTTTTGTCAATCATCAAAAAAGGGGAAGATTGTTGGTGCAATCGGCCCAGGTTGACTCGAGTTTGACTTGAGCAGTACCTTGATAGTATTTTGATGATAGACAAAACTCATGACATGGGATTGTCATGGGAAAGTCCAACATGGGGTTGGCATGGAAAATCCAAGCATGGAGCTTGGTGTGGGAAAAGTCCATTAAGCTGCGCTTGGTGCTTGGTGAGAAATGCATTGCGAAGCCGTGTGCTTGGTGCATGTGGGAAGTCTTGAGGACTTGGTAAGTTCACTAGGCTCGGGGTCCTTGAGTCAGTGAAGGATGGCATTGCGAAGGCGTGCACTTTGTCCGAGGGACCGCCGGACGGGGAGCGAATGGAGTGAGGCCCAAGGGAAGCATACTTCGAGGGCATGAGACGCGAAGGATGGCGCTGCGAAGCCGTGCGCTTGGCGCATCTGAGGGACGTAGGCCGAGGGAAGAGAGCTTCGGTGGGGAACTCCATGAGGGAAGATGTGGACTTGGCTAAGTGGCTAAGACTGAGTGTTGGAGGCTCAAACTTGATGTTTGAGGGTTTACCCGACGGTCGGATGCTCAAACAACTTGGTGTTTGAGGTTTTGCTTGATAGATCGAGCATAAGTATCACGAAGTCTAAGTCGACTAGGGTCTGATCGTGTTAGACTGTGTTTTAGGCTTGGCAACGATCGCCATGGATTGCCAACATCGATGTTGACAAAGAATCGATCGCCGAGGGATGGCAATGATCGATGGGAATGTCGTAGCATTGTATCGCTCAGAGCCGACCGGGCAATCGACATTAGGTCACCACGACTACCATGGATTGGTAGTCGACAGAGATCCGCTGGAACTTGTCCAACGTGGATCCGCCGCCAGTGTGAGACAATCTACAGGGCCCGATCGGGCCTCGCAATGATCACGGGCACGAAAAATAGCTTGATGCAGTTATAAATGGAGCTCAAGTGGAGGATTTCGCCAAGACTTTTGTGAAGCTATTGAGGGGAATTGCCGCATTCTAGACCTTCAAGAGCCATCTAAAGCAAGCTACAAGCAAAGGGTTCAAAGCAAGCGCTGTAAAGTGTTCTTTACGTGTATTTCAGATTTGTCTTTGTATTGCTTGTATTTCATATATTACTTGTTGTAATAGCCAGAGAGGTTTCTCCACCTCCGACGGTAGTCGAGAAGGAGATTAGTTAGTGTCGTATGCATAACTAGAGCTCGAGAGCTCGCTCAGGGAGTAGGAACCATTCGGTTCCGAACCACGTATATCGTGTGTGTTTGCGTATGCTTATTTGTTGTTAGTATTCATATTTGTATTAGTATTCTGCTGCGCTAACGACAATCGTAGGAAAGTAACGCAACGAGAACGAACGAATTTCACCATCGAACGATTGAGGGCTATTCGCCCCCCTCTAGCCGGCCGCATCTAACTTCATCGATCCTACAAATTGGACTCGGTTCTTTGAGCCGATCCTATAAAGCCCCTAGTGCTTCTTCTTCATCCTCCCCAGCATCAAGAGCATAAATAAATCAATTAACCGAAGAGGTTACTCATTTGATGGAGTTACTAGCGCAGAAGGAAAATGAATCAAGACAAAGAGCTCAGGAAGTAAAAGAATTAAATGAACAGATGAACGAATTTCAGAGGCAACAGATGTTCATTATGCAACATCTTCAATTAATGTCTCCTTCAAGTTAACTTCCTCCTTCTCGATTCAGTTCTTCTCCTGATCCCTGTAATAATGACAATGATGATGTATTTTTTTGATGATGATGGTGGTGACGATGGTGGTTACGTTTGACTTTATTTGTTGTATTTAAATGTTACTTGACTTATCACATATGATATCTATGTTTTGTAAGTTATATTTATGTTTGTTATGTATATATTGATTTGGTATTTAAGTTGATGTGTGAATTAGTTTATATTGTTATATATGTTTGTTGTAAAACAGGAAAAATGGTATAATCTAACATAATATTTTTTTTTATTTTTCTAGATTAGTTATGAAAAAAATTTCATCGTAGATTTGCGATGAAAAATTATTTTTCGTCGCAGAATTAGCAACAAAAAAATTTTTTGTTGCAAAAATGAAGCACCAGTCGACTGACGCATGTGTCCAGTCGATTGATTTATTATCAATCGAGTGGGCAATAGGCTAAAAAAGGTTATCTGATCAGCTTCTCCACTACCAGTCGACTGATGGCCAACATCAGTCGACTGATACATGAGAATTTGCGATGAATTTTTTTTTTCATCGTAGAAATTGCGTCGACGCAGATTATCCTCATTAGTCGACTGATATTATCAGAAGACTACGTAACCTTTGGTAGCCGATGAATAGTCGATCGCTCACCACATCGCTTGACCGCTATTACCGTAGAGCACCTTACGTAACGCTTGGTAGCTTACCGCCGAATTGGTCAAGCTCCAGTCGACTGATGGTATCCTTCAGTAGACTGACCTTGAATATTTTGCAACAATTTTTTTTTCGTTGCAGATTTGGCGACGAAAAAATATTTGTCGCTAAATTTTTTTCTTTCATGAAAATATTTTTATTAGACTTTTGCTACAAATTGTGTTTTTGTCATATATTTGGCGATGAATGTAACTATTCGTCGCTAAATTTGGCGACTAAAATTAAATTCGTTGCTAAATTTGGCGATGAAAATTAAATTCTTCACCAAATTTGGTGACGAAAATTATATTCGCCGCCAAATTTAGCGACGAAAAATATATTCATTGCCAAATTTGGCGATGAATAATTATTTTCGTTGCCAAATTTTGCGATGAATAGTTACGTTCGTCGCCAAATTTTTATGACGAACTATTTTTTCGTCGTAGATTTACCGACGAACTATTTTTTCGTCGCCAAATTTGGCGATGAATAATTATTTTTGTTGCCAAATTTGGCGACGAATTTTGCAATGAAAATTTTATTCGTTGCAATTTTGGCGACGAATTTTTTTTTCATTGTCGAATTTAGCGGTGGATTATTTGCAATGAAAAAAAATTCATTGCAAATTATTTTTACAACAAATTTTTATTCAAAATTCGTTGTAAAATTCGTTGCAAAATCCTTCTATTTTTATAGGGCCAGCACCATCACGTCAACAGAAGACAAGAATCTTGATAACATGATGAAAATATGACTAGACACACCTCAAAAGAAGCAAAGCATATGCAAAAAAGAAGAAGCATGTAGACAAAGCCTGACAAAACCAGCTCAACAAAAGCAAAGATTACCTAAAGCACTCAACAAAAGTAAGATTCTCAAAAACACTCAACAAAAAGTCGACAAAGCACTCAGCTAAAGAAAAGATTCCCAGAGTCAGAGTTTCATCTATATAAGGCCACTAAGACCTTCAAAATAGAAGCAAGCAGAGGAGAGTAGTAGTAGACTTCTCAAATCCAACACCAGTATAAGATAGCATTTGTGTTCTTGGTTAAAGTGTGCAACAATCTTCTAGTATTGTAAGTGTGTCTTTCTTTTCTTTCGTTTATGTAATTTTCTCCTTTCTGAATTTTCTTTTTTGTGTGGTAGCTATGAAGCATGTAATTTAAGTATGGTTTATGTTGGTGCAAGAATACCCCAATCATTAATGTATTTTGATGTTTGAATAATCATTTAGAGTTAGACAATAATTGTGATCTAACCATGAATGCTTAAGTGACAGGAAAATCCAAGTGTGAAGACTTGGTAAAGAGAAAGTCCAAGTGTGAATCTTGGCAAGGGAAGTCCAGGGTAAGGTCTTGATAGCATAAGTCCAAGCATGTAGTCTTGGCAGAGTAAAAGTCTAAGCGGACTTTGGCAAAGGAGAAACGCAAAGCATGACGCAACCGAGGGAAGCTTTTGAATGCAAGTGCAAGGATGAAGGAGTCATGGACTCGAAGAGATCCTGGAAGCGTAAGCCTGATGGAGAAGCTAGAAGGTTAAGTCTAGGATTAGGATATGTGTTCAAGTACGAATTAGTCATACTTAACGTGTACCAGTCGATTGGCGGCTTAGACCAGTCGATTGGTCTCGAGTGTTCAACACTTGAGGGTCCTGAATGTTGGTGCAATCGATCCAGGTCATGATTGGCCAGACTCGAGTTTGACTTGAGTGATATTTTGATGTTTGAAAAAATATATGACAATGTGATTGTCATGGAAAAGTCCAAGTCATGGGTACTTGACATGGAAAGTCCAAGTGGGACACTTGGCAATGGGAAAGTCCAAGTCATGGGTACTTGGAATGGAAAGTCCAAGTGGGACACTTGGCAATGGGAAAGTCCAAGTCATGGGTACTTGGCATGGAAAGTCCAAGTGGGACACTTGGCAATGGGAAAGTCCAAGCATGGGTCTTGGTAAGGGAAAGTACAAGCTTAAGTCTTGGCAATTAGAAAGTGCAACATGGGTTGGCAAGGGAGGTCCAAGGGTTGATATTGGCGGCGTAAAGTCCAAGCGAGAGTCTTGGTAGCATAAGTCCAATGGTTGGCGGCGTAAAGTCCAAGCGGTAGTCTTGGCAGCGTAAGCCCAATGTGCCTTGGCAATGTAGACCAGCTTAGCATGACAATAGCCGATGGAAGCACCTGAAGGCTAGCGTATGGATGAACAAGTCATGGATGACTTGGAGGGATCCGATAGGCATGAGGCTGACGGAGGAGGCTAGAAGGCTTAGGTCTAGGCTAAGGTTGGCCTAGCAAGTATGAGAGCATCATACTTGGGGTTAAACCTCATGGTTGAGGTTATCAGTCGACTGGGGCTTTGGACCAGTCGATTGGTCAAGTGTTTTGACACTTGGCAGCTGAGTTGACTCTTAGCAATCGACTGAGATTATGGCTACCGAATCGCCGTAGTCGATCGTGTTCGATCGCGTAGGAAATGGCCTGATAATCGATCGATAGTTGAGCAATGATCGCCATGGATGGTAGTCGACTGCTGGTCGGGGTTGTGAGAGCAGAATGCTCGGTAGCCGATCGTCGGGCCAACTACGACCCTAGCAATAATCGCTGGGTAATGGCAATGATCAGGGTAATAATGATCGCTAGTGTAACCGTTGGCTTCAATGCTGACGTAGATTAAGCCGCTGTCTCACAACGACACTATTGGCAGTCGACTGGGGCTTTATGGCAATCGATTGCCAGGCACAAAATCAGCTATAAAAGGAGCTCGAGGAGGAGATTCTTGGCATGGTTCTTTGAGGCGATTTGGAGGAGATTTGCTATTGCAATCCAGACCTTCAAGGCTCTTCTCAAGCAACCAAAAACAAGCATTCAATTTCACAGTGTGTAAAGTTTTTTTTACTTGTATTTGTGTAGTTTACTTTTATTTGCTTGTATTTTGTTTCTTATTGTTGTAAGAATCCTTGTACAAGGTTTCTCCGCCTCTGACTTATTATTGAGGAGTGTTTATTGTTTAGTGGTGTTGTGCATCGCTAAGGCTCATTCGAACCTAATCTGTGGAGTAGGAACCCTAAGGTTCCGAACCATGTTATATTGCGTGTCTTGTCATGCTTATATTTTGTTATTGCTTTATTATTTGTATATCCGTTGCACATAACAAGTTTTGTACCAAGCACGCGATTGATTTCCATCCACACAACGAATGCGCTATTCACCCCCTCTAGCGGGCCACCAATATTCCTACAATTGGTATCAGAGCGAGGTCGCTCTTCATTTGGACTAACATCCGAAGGAGCACGCTAGAGGGAAGAAGATGGAGTTTGAAGAAAGACTAGGCCAGGACATCAACACACCACCATCCTATGAGGACTATGGATTTGAAGATTTCAATTCATGGAAAATAGGGATTGAGAACTTCCTAATGATGGTGGATATCAAGCTTTGGTCTGCCTTGATAGAAGGTTGTGAATTCCCAAGAGGCAAAAAGGGTGGAATCTTCAAGGTTGAAAAATAGACCAAGGAACAACTCAAGGAGTTCAAGACAAATATTAAGGTAATCAAAATGCTAAGTGATTTAATTTCTAATAATATCTTGTCCAAGTTAGGTGAGTACAAGGATGCCAAGGAACTTTGGAGCGAATTGACAAAGTACATGAAAATCCATCACCGGCTCAAGAAGAGGAGGAGGCCGAAGAAGTAAGTTCATCCTCCTCACAAGAAAGTGAGGATTCGGAGGTTGATAGGGAGTCAACGTTCGGATCTGTGGAAGAGGAAGAAGTAGGGGAAGACTCCACCTCTAAGATTGAGGGAGAGGACATTAGATCACCGGAGCCGGAGCCAAATCAAGGAGTATCTTCTACCTCCGGGAGAGATAAAGAACTCACTCCGGCCACTACCATTGACTTAGGTAACTCAAACACTTTAATTAATAATAAAAATCATATTATGTGTTTTGAGTGTAGGGAATATGGGCACTATAAGAGCAAGTGTCCAAAGAAAGTCAAAAAGACTCCGCTGACACCTAAAGTCAACAAAAATTTAAAGGATGCCGGTGCCCCAATTAGGAAGAGCAAGGAGAATGTGGTGTGCTTCAAGTGTCAACAACCAGGGCATTATAGGAGTCAATGTCCTAGGGGGAGGAAGAAGACTCAAAAGGGAGCATCACATATAGGGGGAGCCTCTAAGGCAAACCCTAATGTATATTTTAGTAATGCACCTTCTTTAATTAATAGGCAAATGCATGCTAGGAATTTTATTGCTATTGCTCATGAACAAAATCATGCTAGAAATAGATTTTACTGCCTAGGTGCTAAACATGTCAATCTTAGAAATAAGGAGAAATTTGAGACTAATATTCCTAAAACAATCCTACCTAGGGAAACTATTAAGAAGGTAGAGGACCACCTAGGCATTAATCCCAAAAATCATAGACATATGCCTAGAAAGTCTCATTCCCAAAAGATTAATAAAAAATCTAAATTGGGAAGATTAGAGTTAGAGAACCAAGCCTTGAGGTCAAGGCTTGAAAAACTTGAAAAGACCTTGCAAGGATGCAAAATTCAATTAAAGGGTCAAATTGTCAAAGTCTAGGGTGTAAGAGGCAAGAACCATCTAGGAGGCAAGATTTGGGCCACAAGTCAATGTCCAAGAAGGTAATGCCTACTTATCATAATGTTCCATTTGACTATGGAACTAAACCTAGGTCTAGGAAAACTAAGGTCACAAGATCCCTAGAGTTGACCATGGAGTGTGCCTAGTGGCTAAGGTTTTGAAGAAACCTAGGGAGGCTACTAAGAAGGTTACAAGGGGAGTCACCCCTAGAGTTAACCTAGGCAAGACCAAAATGACCAAGGCTACCAAGCCTAGAAGGGTCATTAGGAGGGTATCTAGGGAGTTCATCCCTAAGGAATACCTAGTAAACCCAAGGAGCTCTAATAGGTATTGGGTTCCTAGGAGCGTGATCGATTCACGCTAAATGGGTTAGGGTGTGACAACTTTAAATGGATGGGTAGTTAACCTAATCATGGTAAAGGTGGCACTTTAGGTCATTTTCAAGGTTATGGGTACCTTGGAAATGTGATTTGAATTTATATCCTAAAGAATTTTAGGATGTGCCAATATCTTTTAAGAACCATAAAAAATTGATCAAATTGGCACAAATTAGATTTAGAGGTCATAGTGTTCCATTTTGGATTTTTGGCACACTTGGGGGATTAGTAATAATATGCCACATTGGACTTAATAATAACAAATGACAATCAATATTAAAATTTAGGTATTATTATACCTATACCTTTTATTTGTCATGCTTTATTTGCCATATACTATGCCATGACATCATATCTTATTTTTATCATATAAATGTCATGATCATGCTTAGTTTGTTTTTATATCATGTGTACTTAGATTTAATCACATTCCATGACATCATGATTCTTGGCAATACTTATTTATGCTATCATTATGTTCCATGATCATATTTCATGCATTTAGGGTAATTAAAATTGATTTAAGGACTATGACATGACTTGAAGTCCCATGTATAAGGGAATCAAGTAGTGTTGCCTTAGAAAATGCATGAGGACTTAGATTAGGATGAAAAAAACCCACATCTCACATCAAATTGACATGTGTGTGTTTTCAAACACCCTAGACACATGTGAGATGCTAAGAAATGAGTTAAGTTCAAGGTGCATAGTTTTTGCATCTAGATGAACTCAAACTCATCTTATATCATAGGTGGATCATGGGGAAAGCTAATGTGCATTGAGCCCATTGATCATGATCCAATATAGGTTTTCAAAAACATTTTAAAATCCTTTTAGAAAACCTTAGTGTAGTCTGTCTTTTGATAGCAATCACCATTGATAGAGTTGGTACAAAGTAGGGCAAAAGCATTGAACTTTTCAATGGTTTTGAACTTTGTGTCAATCTCATTATTTTATGGGTAATTTAATTTTCAAATATTTTTCACCCATTGTATTTGTTATAAGTAATGTACATATGAATTTTCAAGATTTTTTAAAATACATATTTTTTACTTATGTATTTTTAAATTTCGATTTCTGATTATTGAAATTGTAGATTTGAGAATTAGTCAATCACGCTATAGCTTATGAACGACATTAAGGGAAGTCGATCACGATTATAAGAGTCGACTGCTAGGCCTGATTTTGGGTAAACAAGGTTTGTTTAGTCTGATTTCAAGTATGTTAGGCTACCCTAACTGCTCCTAACCCTAGGATATGCTTTGGAGTGCTTTGGAAAGGGTGAAAATCCATTGGATATAGATTAGGAGAGTTGTTTGGGTGTGTATCAAATTTTAAGGTGTGTGAAAGTTCAAGGTCGAACTTTTAACCTTAATTTTGATGATTTAGTGTTCCTATAGGCTTAGGGACTCTCCAAGGACATTGTTGGTGCAATGGTCAAGGGGGAGCAAGCTTTTAGAGGGTGGTATCCATCATGGGATGATGGATGTGTATTCTTCCTCATGAGAGGGAGAATTTTGGAGAAATGGGAATGTGAGATATTGGGAAAATTGGGAGAGTTTGAGGATTGTCTCTCTTTAGTGATATGGGACTTATCACTAGGAAGAGTGAAGGCATTCTAAATATTTTTGGACCAAGGGGGAGATTGTAAGATCTCATTGGGATATGAGACATTGACACCCTTGGGAAGAACCTTTTTGATGTATGTCAAAAAGGGAGAGAATTAATGGGAGAATTTGAGATTACCAATTTGGGAGAATTGGTAAGAAGATTTGAGTTAGGTGGCCTAACTCAAAGGTGTTTGTTGTTTTTGTCAAATATCAAAAAGGGGGAGATTGTTAGTGCTATCGGCCCATGTCACGATTGACTAGATTCGAGTTTGACTCGAGCGGTATTTTGATGTTCGACAAAATGTATGACAATGTGATTGCCATGGGAAAGTCTAATTCATGAGTATTTGACATGGAAAGTCTAAGTGGGACACTTGGCAATGGGAAAGTCCAAGTGGGATACTTGGCAATGGGAAAGTCCAAGTCATGGGTACTTGGCATGGAAAGTCCAAGTGGGAAACTTGGAAATGGGAAAGTCCAAGCATGGGTCTTGGCAAGAGAAAGTCCAAGCTTGAGTCTTGGCAATTGGAAAGTCCAACATGGGTTGGCAAGGGAAGTCCAAGGGTTAATATTGGCAGTGTAAAGTCCAAGCGGGAGTCTTGGCAGCATAAGTCCAATGGTTGGCGGCGTAAAGTCCAAGCGGTAGTCTTGGCAACGTAAGCCCAATGTGCCTTGGTAGTGTAGACCATCTTAGCATGACAATAGCCGATGGAAGCACCTGAAGACTAGCATATGGATGAACAAGTCATGGATGACTTGGACGGATCCGATATGCATGAGGTTGATGGAGGTGGCTAGAAGGATTAGGTCTAGGCTAAGGGTGGTCTAGCAAGTATGAGAGCATCATACTTGGGGTTAAACATCATGGTTGAGGTTATCAATCGACTGGGACTTTGGACCAGTCGATTGGTCAAGTGTTTTGACACTTGGCAGTCGATTGGGATTATGGCCAGTCGAACTGCTCAGAGTCGACTGATGTTCGATGATGTGAGCAAAACATATAGGGTTTTAGGAGTAGTTTTCGCTCATATCTCATTACATTTTATGTTAGTTTCATGCATATGTTACTCTATTTTGCATGCATTTCCTATTTTCTAGTTCGAAGGTCTGCTCTTTGTACTTTTGTGTGTAGGATAGCATTTCGTGGGAAAACGGCACACTTTTGGAGCAAAAATGGAGCAATTTGTGGAGCACGGACCTTAAGGAACATGCATTGGCCATGTCCCAAGACTTGGGCATGTTTTCGAAGCGAAACGGATCAAAACCGAGGCTCCAGGAAAAGACACGGCCAGGCCGTCTGAAAACACACAGCCGTGCCTTTTTTCCAACTCAATTTCCAGTCGAGATTTTATCTATTTTCCAGCCTTGCACACGGCAAGGCTGTGTGAAATTCACACGGCCGTGTGGCGGCGCCGCGAATTCAAGGAAATAGGGGTTTTCAAGCATTTATGGAACGTCGGAGTCGCCTCTCTATATAGGAAACTCATCCAAGAGGCGAGGGATCACGAGGGAGTCACCCTAGCGCTCCCAAACCCTAGGGGAGAGGCACGACGACTAGGATGGCACGTCGAAGCCCTACAAAGCTTCGATAACTCACAACGGGGAGGAGGAATGCCGCCGGAGGTCCACACCTTGCAATTCAATGCCGGAGAGAAGATCACGGAAGCATTGTATATCTCTATTTCTGCGTTTCATTCCTTATGTATTCAATTTTAGACATGCTTTGTGATTCTTCCTTCGTATACATGGAGTAGTACTTTCGATTCTAGGATTAGGGAGTAGCTTGTGTACATAAACAATGTTGGTTCACGTTAAATTCTGCTCATGAGTTTGATTTGACAATTGGTAGTTGCTCTTTTCTTTATATATGCATATTTGGCTTTCTTTTCGCTGCGCTTAGGCGATACGAGGGGTTACATCCATCGTAATCTAAAATTTAGGAGGTTTGATTAAGGAACCTAGGGGTAAACCTGATATCATGTAAATGCGGGGAGAAGGGTGCAGTGGAATCAGACATGGTCCATCAGAGGATTGATTTGACATCCTCGTACATCATCTATCCTGGCCCTTTTAGGCGAGATAGCTCACGGTGAATGTGGCGGCTCATGGAGAGTGTATGATGTCCCTTCCACAAAACCGTAGGTAAACGTCTAGACAATGCCAATTGACAACATTGTTCTATGATACACAAGCGAAACCAAAGTCCTAGAATCACCTTTGAAGACCTAGGCACACTCCTTTCCTCCTCCGTGTGACACCGTACAGAGTAGAGTCCACCGACAACCCTCACCAATCGAAACCTCTTAGAGATCACGCCCGAACAATTACAACCACTGAGTATATTGGTACTCGAATCTCAGTCCCTGTGGGATCGATAATCTTTATTACTTGATGACATCCATGCACTTGTAGACGTTGAGCGCGAGCGCGCTTTGAGTCCTCGACAGTATCCGTCGCGAGATTTGAGGTCGCGTCCGTGCGCATCAAGTTTTTAGTGTCGTTGCTGGGGACTGATCGATTCGATATCAAAATCGAACAGTGGTAAATTTGATCAGACTTAGGCTAGATTTATTTTCTTGTTTTATTTTAGTTATTTTCTATTTAATTTTCAGTTTTGATTAATTACATCTATCTTTCTTTCAGTTTTTAGTTTTTTTAGTGCTTCAGTTTAATTAAAAAAAAAGAGAGTAGACTCTTGCCAAGCCACTGCTATTCCTTTCCTTACCTATAATTTCTTGTGTATAATGATGCATGCTTTTACTCATGATTATGTTCAAGTTAATGCTGTATGTTTTGGTAATATTTATTGTGAACATTGTAGTGAAACATGACATAGTATTAATGATTGTCTGGATATATTCGAACCTTCACAATTTGAACAAGAAGATGTCACGTACAATTACAACCAGTGGTCACAAGATGATTTCTATTCATATAGTTATGACCCTGGGTACTTAAACCCTCAATATTGTCCATCTAAATCCTGACTTGAGCAAATGATGGAAGATTTCATTCGAACAGAACAAGCGGCAAACACTGAATTCCAACGGCGGCATTCGACTCAATATTATTTCCAAAATGAGAATGAGAGCTATGAGTCACCATGCAAATTTTATCCAGAACCAAGCCCCCACTTAGAAGCCCCGTTAGATAATTTTACTAGGGAATGCAAAGAGCATAGCCAACAATTTGCAGAGATGATGGAATGGGATCTAGCTAGAATGGAAACCAAATGACTAGAAGGTGGCTTTAATGACTGGATCACACCTAATAGGGTGGAGACTCACTTTGAGCGAATGAATGAGGAGGGCATAGATGACATAGGAAGTGAAGAAGGGCAATCAATTCAATCACCACTGGAAGAAGAAATTGAGGATTATATAATTGATACTTTAATCGAGGAGAGCATTGCTTCAATCCAAACACCTCCTAACCTCAAGGATCTAGAAGAGCCTACCATAACCCTCACCGAAGCTTTAGCTACCAATAACGAAGCCCATTTAGCGATTTGTAATGATAAAATTTCATTTGACATAATAGAATCTGCTAACCAATCTTTTGTTGAGGATGTTCGTGGTGAGTTATGTTATTTACAACATTTGGACAAAATAGAATATTATGATCAAACTCCTAATGATTACTTGAGGCTAAGCATGTTCAATCTTGAACAAAGGAAGGCAGCTAATAAATACCTTGCCCCTCTACGAGCAAGATTTAAGAGATATGGTGATAAGGGACCACAAGGGAGGAGGTGTAAGGTGAGCAAATATCTTGCTCCCCCACGAGCAAGATTCAAACACCTTAAATGAAACGTAGGAATAAGGTCGAGCTAAAAGACCTTAAACAAAACGCTTCTTGGGAGGCAACCCATGTTTAGTTTTTAGGATTTCTTTTTATTGCATTCATTTTTTTTTTGTAATTCGAACTTTGATTTATGGTATTTAGCATTTGTAGGTAAGGAAAGAACTTGCTAGGTAAAAACAAAAGTCATTTTTAAGTTTATATGGTGAAGTGAGTGATAGAAATCAGACCATTGTGCACCACGAGAAAAGAAACAAAGGGCGCACGACGAGGCTGTGTGTTTTCACATGGCCGTGCCCTGACTTCCAGAGTCACACACGGTCAGGAAGTGTGTTTTCACACGGTCGTGCAATGACTTCAAGAGGCGCACACGGTCATGCTGTGTGATTTCACACGGCCGTGTCGCGCCCCCTAGTCCACTTTTTCTTTTCCTACTTTTGAGCAGGATGCATGTACTTCTGCCTATGTTTTCTCGGAGTTCCAATCGCGCCTTGATGATATATATGCCGAGCAGAAGACGCAAGGGCAGCGATGGGATGATCATAGCTCCTATACACAGGCGGAGTTTACAGACTTACGGGAGCACTTTCAGTGGGACGAAGACTTCTACGATGAGGCCCGTATTTACTTTCAAGCGGAGGATGCCCGATGCCAGGAGGAGGCCACTTACCACCAGGAGATGTGGCATCATATGCATGGCCAGCAGGAATAGTGGGTCCGGGAGGAGGAGCATAGAGCGATCGCTGCATCCACCAACTCTCAGATTGACCACATGTACATGTGGCATCAGCGATTTAGCACCAGGTTTTCCCAGGAGCCTGACATGCCGAGACTACTAGACTTCCCACCTCGACCATAATATTAGAGGTATTGTATCATATAAGTCTGGGGGGTGTTGGTGCAGTAGGCACCTAAGTCGAACCTGAGTTTTGATTATAGCAAACGATATAAAGTTAAGCTCATGTCGTTTTCTCATGAGCTGAATCGAGTGTGCAGAAAATTGCTATAGCTGGAGCTGAAGGCTAGCGACACCCGGAGGAAGCCGCGGTGGTCGGGTGACACTTGAGTGACTTCGGAGGGAGCCGTAGGAATCGAGTGGAAGGCCGGAAGCAAAAGCAACACAGTAAGTATCGAGGTAAGCTCGTGTGTGCGAGCGTAAGTGAGGTCGTATCCTCTTTACGGGGATGATCTTAAGCATAGATCCGACCAAAGACATCCTATAGGTGGTCTAGGTCGAGATCGGACGGTCGGAGGCCATCAAAATAATGTTTTTGTTAAGCTAACTTTGCCTTTAGCATCGACCACCGCTACCTTGAGGACTCGACCGTCCATCGCCGATTGCTGCGGTCGATTCGATCGATGTCGCCATCGATGATCGATGATGGCCATCATCATCGATCGATGGTCAAGGATCAACCTCAAGGAGTCAAGTCTTATCACCATTTTTCAAGGAGCCATGTGCCCAATTCCTATTGGTTGAAGTTCCTCTCGAAAAGGGGCTCAAAGTCTATAAAAGGAGGGCCAATCCTAGGGTTTCTTCATCAATTCTAAGCTTCCAAAAGCCTCCGCCAAGCTACAACCTTCTGACAACGAAGTGCTTCTTCTCCAACGTCTAGGTTTATTTGTTTTCATTTTATTACGTCGGTTAAAGTTTTTATTTCAGTTTAGTACTTTCAATTCTTGGAGCTTTTATCGTAACGAGGAGAGGGGGAGTGTCCCTCTACCTCAAGCTTTGTGCTTCACTTGTATCGATTAAACTCCTACCTCTAACGAGGAGGAGTTCTTTAGTGTTTTTGCCCTCCGTACGTGGTCAAGGACCGCTAGGGCCTTGGAGTAGTAGCCGAAGGCTACGAACCAAGTAAAATTCCCTTGTCTCTTTTTACTTTACATTTACATTTCCACTGTGTATAAGTGTTTTTGAATCGTCTACCGAAAGAAAAGGAAAAAAAAAGGTTTATCGCTATTCACCCCCCCTCTAGCGATCCGCTCGATCCAACAATTGGTATCAGAGTTGGGGGCGCTAAGATTTGGTGAAACCACCAATCTAGCAGATTTTTTTTTTGAATTTTACAGATCTTTTTTCATTCTTTTAAATTTTCTCCCGCACTACTAATCCAAGACGAAGTCTTGGTACTCTTCTTTTGGTTTTGTTTTACAAGTATTCACTTTTGGAGTAGCTGACGGTAAAATAGGCATAACTTTTCGTACAAGTTGACCCACGAAATAGGCTACCTACCAAAACGAAGCTCTCGGAGAGATCTACACTTCTTATGAGGGTTTACCCTTGTAACAAGCTGTCTTCATCTCTAAAAACCAACGTTTAGTACCATTTTGAGGACATCGAAGGTTGTAAGTGCTCATCTTTTATTTTAGTTGGTTATTTCTCTTTTATTCCTTTTGTTTCTTTTCATTTCCTACATTACTAATCCAAGGCGAAGTCTTGGAACCTTTCTCGTGTTTTTTTATTTTGTGTGCAAGGTTTCCTTCCAAATGGCCCATCTCGAGGTTTTAGCACCGTCAGGCCTCCGCTTTTACAACGGAGATGATTTCCATCGGAAAGGTCGGATGGAGTGCTTTCTTAAAACCCAAATCGAGATGTGGATTATAATCCAAACGGGATTCACACTTCCGACTAATGAAGTGGGTGAAACCTTGGATTATGACCAATGGACCATTGCGACAAAACGACAAGTCGAAGCCGACACCAAGGCAACTCAAATCCTTCAATGCGGCTTGTCTAAGGAGGAATTAAATCACGTCGGCCCCTTCATCAGTGCAAAGGACCTATGGACAAAGCTAGTAGAGCTACACGAAGGGACTGATGAAGCCATGGTATGTAAGTGAGATCTTTTATTCAATAAACTATATAATCTAAAAATGCAAGAACATGAGTCCACGACGCAACTTCACGCCCGCGTTCAAGACATAGTCAACAATCTACACACGATCGGGCAAAAGGTCGAAAACCGCGATCTTATTAGGTATGTTCTTAACTCTTTTCCTAGGCCTACCTTGTGGGCATCAATGGTCGATGCCTACAAGGTCTCCAAGGATCTTTCAAAACTTAGGTTAGATGAGTTATTTTCCGATTTCAAACTTCATGAGCAGTCTAACTCAGAACCCGAGAAGGGTATAGCACTTTTTGCAGGTTCAAGGAAGAAAGTCGCAAGAAAGCCACCCCCGAAGGAAGAAGAAGATGAGTCTGATTCGGAGGTCGACCCAGAAATGGAGGCCAAACTAGTCAACCTAGTTTGGAGGATAGTCAAGGGCCGAAAGCGAACCATCACTCGATCCAACGAAGGTAAGCCTAAAAGTTCTAATATTAGGTGTTACGAATGCAACAGGTTTGGACACATCAAGTCCGAATGCCCAAAGCTCAAAAGCAAAGCACCAAAATACAAAAAGGCACTCAACTCTACATGGGAAGAAGCGTCCGAGGAAGAAGACGATGATCGAGTCCTCATGGCTAAACCGGTTGAATCGGAGACAAAGTCGGGGAACACGAATCGGAAACCGAAGCCGGTTCGTCAAGCGCTTATTCAAGACAAGCCACGGATACGCATCCGGTTCAAAAGATACACTCAAGGCAAGTCGATCTCTCATTAGTACGCTTTATAGTGCAATTAAATTCTTAACTAGAAAATTAGCTAAGTCCGAGTCCAAGGTCGAGACCCTGGTTGAGAAAGTTAAACTCCTCAAACACGAGGTCTCCCTAACCTCTTCGACTAGTCGAGTTCAAGAGGAGGACTCAACTCGGGTTGAAAAGCTCGAAGTTGAGAACTCACTCTTGAAGAGTCAAGTCGAAGATCTTAGGAACATGTTGGAAAGGTTTACTTTGGGATCCAAAGGACTTGACCTCCTACTTGGATCGCAAAGGGTCGTGTACAACAAGGCCGGGCTAGGGTTTAGCTCAAATATGACCGACAAGTCGTATATGTCAATTGTAAGTCGACATAAAAAACGTGTCCAAGCATGGGTCCCTAAGACCACCTTGATTTCAAACATACGATCGAATCAGTACTGGGTTCCCATGGACCAAATCCACTATGTGGAGAGACCGAACCGATTCAACGGTCCAGGGAGAGCCAGTACAAAACTTGTTTGTATTTTAACTTAGAAATTGCATGCTTAGGTTCTTTATTTAGTTTGATTTTTCTTTTTAGAATGACTAGATAGGACTATAACTCGTCAATACTTGATAACATAGTACCAGGATGCGGCGAGATGATAGTACGCTAGGAAAGCGGAGTCTTGAGTATTCGGGCTAGATAAGGCGTATCTAGTTCGGTGCACTTGACCGAGAGGAACTAGCTGAAGCTACCTCGCCGTATCCTAGACTAGTTAGACCAGGAAGTGGTCTTAGGTAAGTCAAGTCTCTATTTTCTTGAAAATGGCTTTGTCTAAGGAAGTGGTCGTTGTTCCGATCAAAGAAGGCCTCTGTGCCTTGCCACGACCTGGAAGCCATGATCTTGAAAAGGTGACTTGATAAGCCTAAGGTCAAATCCGAATCTAACGCAAGGTTGACAAGTGTTTAAGTCATTAAATTTAAATCAAGTAAAATTGGAAGTCATCTCACAAGAACATATAGGGTTAACGTGTTTGATCATGTAGACATGGGTGAGATGATTTAGGTTAATAAACTTCAACCAATATTTCTAGAGGTCATATTTACTTAGTTTAAGCTAATTGTGTGATAATAACTATAAGGTCATATTTCTAGAAAATGAATGCGTAATTAATACAAATGAAACTTCTAAAACAATTCTTAAGGGAACTAGAAATAACAATATTTACACTATTAACTTAACTAACTCCTCAACTAAGTGTCTTATGACACGACAAGAGGAATCATGGTTGACGGTCACTCGGTCACTCACACCTAAGACTCATCCACAAGATGAGTCAGAGTGACTTAGTCAGAGGTTTGCCTAATCTCAATAATTTGAATAATAAAATATGTAATGCTTGTCAACAAGGTAAACAATCTAGGACACAACATCAACTAACTAATCAAGAACGAACCAAAAGTGTTCTTGAGCTCCTACACATGGATCTATTTGATTCACACGGGGCTAAGTCACTTAATGGAAGTAAATTCTGTTTAGTCATAATTGATGACTACTCTAGATTTACTTGGGTTACGTTCATCAAACACAAAAGTGACACCCTAGATCAATTAATCAACCTATTTAAATTAATAGAAAATCAACAAAGCATTAAAATCAAAAGATTTAGGATTGATCATGGTGGTGAATTCGAGAACATTAGGTTTATAGAATTCTATAACCTAAATGGATACTACCATGAGTTCTCTTGTCCTAGAACCCCACAACAGAATGGCCTAGTAGAACACAAGAATAGAACCCTACAAGAAACCGCTAGGACAATGTTAAACGAGTATAACCTACCCAATAGGTTTTGGGCGGAAGCCGTGAGTATGACATGCTATGTCCAAAATAGGATCCTTATAGTAAAGAGGCACCTTAAGACCTCATATGAGATTTATCACGATAAAATACCTAACATCAAGTACTTTAGGGTATTTGGGTGTAAGGTACATATCCTAAACACTAAGGATTACCTAGAGAAATTTACATCCAAAACCTCGATCAGAATCTTTCTAGGATACTCGACTACGAGTAGAGCGTATAGAGTATATAATCATGACACCCTTAGAGTCGAAGAAACTATCAATGTAGTATTTGATGAAGGACACGAACCTACAAATCCCCCGGCAACCCCAATTAGCGAGCCAATTCATACAAGACCTAACTCTGATCCAGAGATCAAGTCTAGTATAAATCATAACCTAAGTCAACCAAGTCATTCTATCGACCAAGTGGTAGAAGACTCTAGTCAAACTAGGACTCAACGAGTCATCCTATTGATCAAGTTATAGACTCAAACCCAAATCCAACTAGGACTCAAACGAATCATCCTATCGACCAAGTGATAGGTGATCCAAGTCTAGGAGTTCTAACTAGAGCCTCATATAGAAACCTTAGTCAAATCTCCTTGATTTCTAAAATTAAACCCAAAACTATTGACCAAGCTCTTCTTGATCCCGATTGGATTATTGCAATGCAAGAAGAGCTGGCGCAATTCACTAGGAATGAAGTATGAGAATTAGTACTACCACCTAAAGATAAAACAATCATTGGAACAAGGTGGGTGTTTAGAAATAAACTTGATGACAAAGGTGAAGTAGTTAGAAATAAATCTAGACTAGTCGCGAAAGAGTTTAGTCAAGTCGAAGGTTTAGATTATGATGAAACCTATGCCCCAGTAGCTAGATTAGAGTCCATTCGAATGCTATTAGCATTTGCTGCACATCGCGGATTTAAGTTGTTTCAAATAGATGTGAAATCTGCATTCTTGAATGGATATATTAAAGAAGAAGTTTATGTTAGTCAACCTCCCGGTTTCGAAAGCCTAGATAAACCCGATCATGTCCTTAGGTTAAAGAAAGCTCTCTATGGACTTAAACAAGCTCCTCAAACTTGGTACGAGAGACTTTCGATTTATCTTAAGTCCAAAGGATTTAACCAAGGTGTAGTTGACCCAACCCTTTTCGTAAAAACCTTAGGTAAAGTCATATTTATAGCCCAAATCTACATAGATGATATTATTTTCGGAACCACCAACTCAATCCTACTAAATGAATTCATTTCACTTATGGAAAGTGAATTTGAA
The DNA here is from genome assembly GCA_025175895.1 of Wurfbainia villosa. NCBI lineage: Eukaryota > Viridiplantae > Streptophyta > Magnoliopsida > Zingiberales > Zingiberaceae > Wurfbainia > Wurfbainia villosa. The sequence continues at coordinate 108,199,871 of CM045991.1, forward strand.
ATAAATTTAGTAGGTGAGTTAAGTTTCTTCTTAGGTCTACAAATTAAACAAACTAAAGATGGAATATACCTACATCAATGCAAATATACTAGGGAATTAATTAAACGCTTTGGAATGCAAGACGCTAAAGTTATTAATACCCCAATGACAACGAATGTAAATATAGAAGAAGATGTAATCGGAAACTCAATTGATTTAAAATACTATATAAGCATAATAGGGAGTCTCCTTTACTTAACTGTAAGTCGATCAGATATCTTATTTGCAGTAAGTATGTGCGCAAGGTTCCAAACCTATGCCAAGGAGTCTCACATAAATCTAGTCAAGCGTATCCTTAGATATCTAAAGGGTACACTTAATGTCGGTATTTGGTACCCTAGATCTACCGAGTTCGAACTAACCGGCTACTCCGATTCGGACTATGCCAGTAGTAAGCTCGATAGAAAGAGTACGAGTGGTTGTTGTCAACTTCTCGGCTCAAGTCTAGTGAGTTGGTGTAGTAGAAAGCAACACTGTGTTGCCTTATCTACCACCGAAGCCGAATACATCGCAATGAGTGAGTGTGTCACTCAGCTTCTTTGGATGAAGCACACTCTCCGCGACTTTAAGTTAGACTTTACAAATACTAAACTTCACATAGATAACATTAGTTCAATTAACCTTAACAAGAATCCGATATGTCACTCTAGGACCAAACATATAGAAGTCAAGCATCATTTCATTCGAGAACATGTGGCCAACGGAGCCATACAACTTGAATACGTTGAATCGAAGTCTAACTTGGCAGACATATTTACTAAACCCCTACCCGAAGCCGAATTTAGTCTATTAAGACGAAAATTGGGCATGTGCGTAGTAGAATAGGAACTTACAAATTATATTTTCTTACTACTATTTCTTACTTTTCATTTTCATGGAACTAGCGTAGGACATACCTTAAATATCATGCACCTATAGATTTAAGGAGCTAATACATCTCACAACACATAGGACTAACGTGTTTATGTACTTAGCCACGTAGATGGGCGTGAGATGTTAGGACCTTACTCCTAGTTCCATATGTAGAGCTAGTGCATTGCCAAGAACCACGGAGTATAATCATATATACTAACCGACTCTGACCAGGACTGGTTGATCTTTCATATCAATCAAGCCAAATATGAGTCGAACATTTTATAGATGAGCTTATTTTCAGTATACTATTTTCAAATAATGTGGAACATGCTTGGACTTTAAATTTAGTACTTATTTTTTTTGTTGTTCCACACACCCTCACTCTTTTCGATATATGGCAAAAGGGGGAGAAAAAGGCCAAAGTTAAGGGATCAATTTTTTTTTTCATATGACCAAAGGTTAAGTAAATGTTTACTGGTTAAGTAAATGTTTACTTAACTTTAAGTTAACTTGTTTTTGGTAACAAAATGGAAGTAAAGGCTAACTTAAACACATTTACTTAACTCTAAGTTAACTTGTTTTTGTTAACAAATGAAGGTAAAGGCCAAGGTTAAGAAATCAATTTTTTGATTTCTTAACTTAAAACTTATTTTAAACACTATGGCCAATATTAAGTAATTTCGGTACCTTAATTCTTTTTTAGTAGCAAACATCAAGGGGGAGAGTTAAAACTTTTTCTCAAGTACTCACCCTCGGTCAAGGGGGAGGATTTCTCAAGGGGGAGCACTTTAAAAAGAGTTTTTATATACTCCTGCTCATTCATGCATATCTCATACTCATTTTGCTTAAATGCATTTAATTTATTTTTCTTAACTTTGTATGTGAGTTTGCCATAAATTAAAAAGGGGGAGATTGTTGGTGCAATAGGCACCTATGTCGAACCTGAGTTTTGATTATAGCAAACGATACAAAGTTAAGCTCATGTCGTTATCTCACGAGCTGAATCGAGTGTGCAGAAAATTGCTATAGCTGGAGCTGAAGGCTAGCGACACCCGAAGGAAGCCGCGGTGGTCGGGCGACACTCGAGTGACTTCGGAGGGAGCCGAAGGAATCGAGTGGAAGGCCGGAAGCAAAAGCAACATAGTAAGTATCGAGATAAACTCGTGTGTGCGAGCGTAAGTGAGGTCGTATCCTCTTTACGGGGATGATCTTAAGCGTAGATCCAACCAAAGACATCCTATAGGTGGTCTAGGTCGAGATCGGACGGTCGAAGGCCGTTAAAATAATGTTTTTATTAAGCTAACTTTGCCTTGCAGCTAGCATCAGTCGACTGCCAGCTTGGAGGACTCGACTGCCGTCCATCAGTCGACTGCCTATGGTCGACATTCAACTGATGCTGCCATCAGTCGACTGATGGTCAAGGATCAACCTCGAGGAGTCAAGTCTTATCACCATTTTTCAAGGAGCCATGTGCCCAATTCCTATTGGTTGAAGTTCCTCTCGAAAAGGGGCTCAAAGGCAATAAAAGGAGGGCCAATCCTAGGGTTTCTTCATCAATTCTAAGCTTCCAAAAGCCTCCTCCAAGCTACAACCTTCCGACAATGAAGTGCTTCTTCTCCGACATCTAGGTTTATTTGTTTTCATTTTATTACGTCGGTTAAAGTTTTTATTTCAGTTTAGTACTTTCAATTCTCGAAGCTTTTATCGTAACGAGGAGAGGGGGAGTGCCCCTCTACCTCAAGCTTTGTGCTTCACTTGTATCGATTAAACTCCTACCTCTAATGAGGAGGAGTTCTTTAGTGTTTTTATCCTCCGTACGTAGTCAAGGACCGCTAGGGCCTTGGAGTAGTAGCCTAAGGCTATGAACCAAGTAAAATTCCCTTGTCTATTTTTACTTTACATTTACATTTCCGCTGTGTATAAGTGTTTTTGAATCGTCTACCGAAAGAAAAGGAAAAAAAAGGTTTATCGCTATTCACCCCCCCTAGCGATCCACTCGATCCAACAGGGGGGACCCTAAATTTTATTTTGTTTTTAGAAGTAGTTTCTTTCTTAGTATTTGCATTAATGTTAGCATTCATTTGTTCATGCATAGAGTGTTGAGTTTCTTTCAGCACTTAGTTTTTGTTATTTGTAAAACTACCTCAGTAGTATTTTTGTTAAAGTTACTTACATGAGTTGTTCCCATAGGTAGCTTAACTTTATTTATCTCGTGGTGTTTTATTTTATTTTCTCTAATGAATGTTCTAGACTTACACTGGTTAGCTTTTATTTTTACACCTACACATGACGAACATTCTGAAAGGGAAAATCTAGTATGTACCTAGTTATGATTCATCTCAGTAGTCTAGTACTTTAGAATTCATAGGTGACTCTAGATTTAGCATTTTAGTTACTGAAGATGCTCGGATTGTGGAAGCCCATTCGGAAAAATCAAAATCCCAAGAGAGAGAGAAGAAAAAAACATGGAATAAGAAAAGAGAAAAAAAAAGGAAAAAAAAAGAGAGTAAGAAAACAAAAATTGAAAAAAAAATTGAGGGATAAAAAATAGTTGTCGTGGGTGGAAATGGTTAGGTGCCCCTTTGAGACCGAGTTACGTTACTGGGGAAATACTTACCAATTTTTCTCAATACCGAGTACGCCTTTGAGACTTTGTGCTAGATCTAGGGAACGACCCTCACTTTGGGCAGGTAAGTGCCTAAGAGGCGGAGACCTTAGGAAAGCTATAGGATGATGACTTAACTTACCATGGAATGAGTATCCCCTAAGAAGATTCGCTTAGCACGAGCACAAGGAGCTAACTTAGTGAATTTCTAGAACATATCTATTTTGCTTTGATTGCAAATACCACTTGATAAATTTAGTTAACATGTTAAGTATGGAACAATGTCTTTTTAAATTTCATGGCACTGAGATTTGCTTGAGGACAAGCAATGATTTAAGTCTGGGGGAAGTGATGTGAGCAAAACATATAGGATTTTAGGAGTAGTTTTTGCTCACATCTCATTACATTTTATGTTAGTTTCATGCATATGTTACTCTATTTTGCATGCATTTCCTATTTTCTGGTTCGGATGTCTGATCTTTATACTTTTGTGTGCAAGATAGCATTTCGTGGGAAAATGGAGTAATTTATGGAGCACGGGCCTTAGGGAACATGCACTGGCCATGTCCCAAGACTTGGGCATGTTTCCGAAGTGAAATGGATCAAAATCGAGGCTCCAGGAAAAGACACGGGCAAGTCGTGTGAAAACACACGACCATGCCTTTTTTCCAGCTCAATTTCCAGTCGAGATTTCATCTGTTTTCCAGCCTTGCACATGGCCAGGACATGTGAAATTCACACGGCCATGTGGTGGCACCGCGAATTCAAGGAAATAGGGGTTTTCAAGCATTTATGGAACGCCGGAGCCGCCTCTATATATAGGAAACTCATCCAAGAGGCGAGGGATCATGAGGGATCTGCCCTAGGGCTCCCAAACCCTAAGGGAGAGACACGACGGCTAGGACGGCATGCCGAAGCCCTAAAAAGCTTCGGTAATTTATAACGGGGAGGAGGAATGCCGCCGGAGGTCCACATCGTGCAATTCAACGCCGGAGAGAAGATCACGGAAGCATTGTATATCTCTATTTTTGCATTTCATTCCTTATGTATTCAATTTTAGACATGCTTTGTGATTCTTCCTTCGTATACATGGAGTAGTACTTTTGATTCTAGGATTAGAGAGTAGCTTGTGTACATAAACAATGTTGGTTCACGTTAAATTCTGCTCATGAGTTTGATTTGACGATTGGTAGTTGCTCTTTACTTTATCTATGCGTATTTGGCTTTCTTTCATTTGATTTAGCGTCGAGGTGACACCCTCGCAATCTAAAATTTAGGAGGTTTGATTAAGGAACCTAGGGGTAAACCTGATCTCCTGCAACTGTGGAGAGAAGGGTGCAGTGGAATCAGACACGGTCCATTGTAGGGATTGATTTGGCATCCTCGTACCGTCTATCCCGTCCTTTTAGGTGGAGATAGCTCACGGTGAATGAGGCGGCTCTGCGGGAGAGTGTAAGATGTCCCTTCCACAAAACCGTAGGTAAACGTCTAGACAATGCCAATTGAGAATATTGTTATGTGATACATAAGCGAAACCAAAGTCCTAGAATCACCTTTGAAGACCTAAGCACACTCCTTTCCTCCTCCGTGTGACACCATACAGAGTAGAGTCCATCGTCAGCCCTCACCAACCGAAACCTCTTAAAGATCATGTCCGAACAATTACAACCACTAAGTATATTAGTACTCGAATCTCAGTCCCTGTGGGATCGATAATCTTTATTACTCGATAACATCCGTGCATTTGCGGGTGTTGAGCGCAAGCGCGCTTTGAGTCCTCAATAGTACCCGTCGCGAGATTTGAGGTCGTGTCCATGCGCATCATTCGACTGTAGGAAATGTCCTTGGAGTTGACTGCTAACATTGGGTAGTTGACTGATGGCTTGAGAGCGATCGCGCCATGGATGGCGATTATCACGGTCGTGGTTGCGAGCGAAATGCTCGCAGCCGACTAGTTAGTCGCTATGACCGGGCAATGATCCGGGTAATGGCAATGACTTTCGGTGTAATCGCTGGCTTGAATGTCGACGTAGATTAAGTCATTGTCTCACAACGAAACTGTTGGCAGTCGACTTGTAAAATACCGGAACAAAAAATAATAATAAAATAAAATATTCCTTGTTAAATGATAAAACATCTTTGTGGAATTTTTCAGGAATTTTTAGAAATTTTTCTGGATTTAAATTGAAGTTTTATGGATATTTCATGGGGATAAAGCGAACAGGCTTTTGTAAAACCTATTTAGACTATCTGCTGAGGTATTAAATGGTAATTAAACTGAATCCTTTCGTTCCCCATCGATTCCTATTTCGCGACTTCTCTTTTATTCTTCTCGCGACTTTCCTTCTCCCGCACCGCCGCTCCCTTTTCTCCTTCTCTCCACCGTCGCTGCCCGAGCCCTAACACATCACCGCCAAGCCAAAGCCACTGCCGCTGCCATGTTGTTGCCTCCACCATCCGCTCGATCTTTGTCTCTGTGTTCTTCCTCTGCCGTCGCCGCCGCTTGCCACTTCATTCGATCGCTACTTGCACGCTATCGGCCGACGTTTGTCGTGAGCGGCAGCACCCCCAGGAGTAGCAGATCCACTACCTGTGCTCTCGCCGCTGTGGATTTGTTCCAGATGTCGCCATTGTAGTTGAAACTCCACCACTTGTTCTTCGGATCGTCACCCGGTTGACTGCCATCTCCGATCGGTGCTGCCCAAATCATGATTTTCTCTTTCTCCCGAGCCCTAGCCGTTCCAATCGCCACGACCACTGCACCGGCAGCGTCGCCTCTTGGTGATCACGGTCGTCGCCTGCCTCGCCGGTGAGCCACTCTTGTTGGGTTCCTTTTTTTTATTACTCATCGTGCTTACCATGCTGCCCTGTTTACACTGTCAGATCTACTGGCTACATTCCGTCGATCCAGGTAGCAAAGATCAGGAGTTTGGGTGATTGAGTCGTTACGCTGTGTGAATGGGGCAGTGGAAGGTGGTGAATCGTTGAAGGGTTTTATCCATTGGTTCAGTAAATTTTGATACAACATCGTAGAGTTGCCATGGTTTGTGAAAGTAGCAATGGAGATTATGAACGACTGATGAAGGCCTCTGAACATGCGATGAGAGCAAGGTTCAAGGGTGAATATGAGTAGATGATAGCTTACAAACTGGTTTACATGTGCGGAGGATAGAAGGGGAGGCAATTACTAGTTGGTATTATGTATTCGAAACATGGTAAGTTTCGATTGGAATTGGTTCAGATTTTTATGCTTATCATTTACTTGTCCAAATGTGCCAGTAATGGTTCAGCATGGTTAATATAGATTGGATTGTAAAGGGTTGGTGTTCTATTATGGATCAAGAAGCTCTTACCATGGATTTGAAAGTAGGTCAGATTATTATTTGGATTGGTAGAGATGGTCGGTTGTTCGACATCCGACAAGCAAATTTGTGGTTCGGGATTGTGCCAGAAAGAAGGTAAAGTTTAAATTGAGATATTAGGTAAATGTTTGGGTTAGGGATTTAATCCAAACTAACTTGATTGATCCAGATTAGATGCCTATGTGGGAATCAAAGAATGGTGGTTTAGATTTGATATTATAATGTTGGAGTTAGATCTGATGAGGATCAAGAAGTTGAGCAGATGGAAACAAGGCTTGGTAAGTATAGATTTGGTTTTATATAGTTGTGTATCTGTTCTGTTTAGTAAACTAATCTGGATATGCTATAGTTATGTAGTGATGATAATACCTGTTCATTACATGATGATGTTTGATTTATTTAGATTAAATTGAGACCAGACTCTTTAAGCAGATTAAGAAGTGGTTGAGATGGAAACAGCGTGAGGACTTGGATATGAGGTAGGTTCATGAACGTGAAGACAACTTGTATTCTCAGACAAGTCGTCAAAATAAGTGGGTAATTCCTACCCTGGTCAGGTAGTTTTAATGCATACAGATTTAGATGCATGATCATCTTATATGATCATGTTACCTTGACCCTGCTCTTATTATCTTATGCTTGAACTTATCGTTGGATATATTTATGCTCAATTGTTGATATCACATATTCTCTATCATGATTTAGGAGTTATAGATGTGATGTAAATTGGCCTAGATATTTAGTAGGGTGTAAATGTTAGTACGGGTGATGACCCAATTTATAAATTGGCAAAAAGGTCATCCATGGGTAGGTAATGCCCTAAATGTAGGATTTATTTCCAATACCCATATGTTGCATACTTGTTACCAACCATGTGTTGTGTAATGGTTAAGTGAAGGGTGATTAGTGCGTCGCTACGGACCGGTGGTCCCAGCTTGATATGATTAGTCAAGTATGACTCTCTACAGGATAGAGAGTGCGTCGATCAGTTTAGTACGACTCTCTATTGGATAGAGAGTTATGATCAGTTGAGTATGACTCTCTACAGGATAGAGAGTCCGTTGGTCAGTTGAGTACGACTCTCTACAGGATAGAGAGTGTATTGATCAGATGAGTATGACTCTTTGTTGAACAGAGAGTCTATGGTAGATGACTATACATGTGACAACATACTCATGTCATTTGCATGCATTCTGACGACATAGTCTTCCTTTGGGTTGAGAGAGTCGTCAGTCATCTTGCCTCTTAGGTTACTCCTCGAGGAGTAACTGGTGTGAGGGCAGAGCATCTGTTGTGCCGCACTCTACCACTATAGACGGTGGTAGTTGTAGTTGCGTGCAGTTGTCCTGGGTGCGTGTCACTCGACCGCTCATTGGTAGTGTCAGTCGAAGTGGCCAACAACAGGGACTCCCGTTGTGTAGCGAGCTCTTTACACTGATATGCTACTTGATCATACTGCCCACTCGACCACTCTATAGCAGTGGTTGGTGTTGAGTTGGGACAGTTGTCATGTCGTACCACCTAGGCCTCACTAGGGTCGTGGTACCGAGTAGGGGTGCGCAGGCATGACCATGCATGCTGCATTGCCGTATCTTATGGCGCTTTGCATATTACCATATATATATATATATATATATATATGCTTATTGTGATGTTGCATTTGATTGTATTATGCTTGCTGCATTTGGTTGTACATCATATTCATGCATGCTTCTTGCATATGTTATACGGTTGTGTCGGATATTGGTATATGTGTTGGACAGACCATTAGATACCTTGACCTGTAGCTTGAGTATATTGTGAGTTGATATTACTCTTCCTGTTATATATATGTTGGATATATGCTCAGGTTGGATCAGAGTAGCGTAGCAGACTTTCAAGTATGTCTGCATTTTACGTTGTTCATTTGGTTAGACGGTATATGCTTGTATTTATATACTATGTTGATATACCTGTTGTGCCTCTAGATTATGTTGTTGAATTACATGTGATATTACATATATACATGTTTTGCTATTACCTGCTGAGTTTTACTCACTACCACGGACCCTGGGTTTTTTTGTCGCCCAGGTAACAGGTAGAAGTCTTTGTGACTGCTTGGAGCACCGCTGGTTGACATCTCATCTCACCTCCAAGGCACCCATGTTTGTTTTGGGCTTTTCGTACATTGTGTTATGTATTTGGAGTTTTTCCTGATGTACTGTGTTGTGGACTTGTGGATTCGGATTTTGTCGCTATTCCATTATGTTGTGATGTGTTAGTCATACCGGTATGCACTGTGTAGTTGTGATGTTGTTGTGTTTTATGTTTTCGCTATGTAGTTGTTGTAGTTAGTTTGTTATGTTGTTGTGGTTGTTTACATATTTATATGTTGTTATTGTGGGCATACGGGCCTTGTATTAACCCAAAATGTTGCCATGTACAGGGGAGATGTCGTTCGTTTGATTTTCAGTTCGGCATGCTCTCGGGGCATATCAAATTTAGTGGTATCAGAGCCCCAGGTTCTGCGATGCCATACAAGGTTGTTTTGAGTCAAGTCTTGGATTCTCGGGAGTCGATTTATTCGGTTTTGGTTTTTCGAGATGAGATGGACAGCGGCTTGAGCTCCAAGCAGCACGAGGTAAGAATTCCTGAAAAATTTATGGTTTAGTAGATATTTATCTAAACTTGATCAGTAGGTGTATACAGTAGAGTTATGACACCTGTGTAGACTTTAGTAGGGGTCGTCCATTGAGGTGGCCAACTGGAGTTATCTTTAGGGTTTATACTCCCGGTTTTAGTTGACTATGCTTTTAATGTTAATAACAGGGAATAACCTGTAGTGTGTTGGTTATTGTTCATAACCGTGGTATGAGTTGACCTCGGAAATGACCTGTTAAGTCTGTGAGTCTTGAACCTGTGTCAAAAAGGTGATTTACCTTTGAGGGCCGACTGATACCGAGTCGAAAAATAGGGGTCAAGTCGTCACATTTCTTGTGGAAATCAGAGACTACAGTCTTAGAGATTTTCACTAAATATGCTAGTCAGATCATTACCTATTAGGTAATGGACAAGACAAGTAGACTATTGTTGATGCAGATAGCAGAAGGCTAGGTTAAGGTGTTTCATAGGGATTTTATCCCTGAGCCGTTCGTACTGAGTTGTATAACTTTGAAGGTACTTTTGAGTACTTCACTTGGGTTATACAAAGGAAGTAGAGTTAGTTGTATACCATTATCGGGATCAAGCCGGTATTTGATAGAAAATGCAGAAAATAACCTTCAGGAAATAAAACATCACTTGATCATGGTTAGTGATGTTGAGAGAGAGTATTCCCTCGTGTCACTTTTAGTGACACATTGTAAGGAATTCTTGAGCTTCAAGAAAGGGTGAGCGGTTAGTAATAGTGTATTGTACATAGTCGTGAGACTTGCAGAGGTTACGACCACCTGATAGCTCAAGAAGATGAATGGATGATTTAAGCCACCTAGAGTTATTGGCTTATAGTTGGATTAGGATGCCGGGATCTTCTACCAGATCCTGCCGGAAGACGTTGGATTGAGACAGGAGTTTAGAAATGACTCCGTACAAGGGTTTAAGAGTTGGAGACCGGTAAGCAAATATTGCAGGTCAACTTAATAGAGTCAGAAGTCTCCGACTGTTGAATAAAGGAACAAGATCAGAGTCATAGGCTTTGAGCTATTTTTCGATTATAGAAGATCAACCACAGATCATCAGGATGTTCTCGTGGATATCAGCAAAATCAGAACAAAGACTTCGAAGGGATTGTGTGTGTGCAGTGCAGATCACGAAGACACATGAAGTCAGATTATCTGTTGGATCAGTTCATCTGTTGCTATTGTAAGCAACCAGTACATTTGAGGAGATATACTTTGAAGACTCAGTTGAAGACTACCAATGGTGTTCCGGGAGGATGATGCTCTGTCTCGATAGTAGAGATCAGCACAGAAGATTGAGTTATCTCATCAGCAACGACCTACTACTTCAGGCATGGGTGGAGTTCCATGATACTTCCCTTCAAGGGAAGTGATTTACGCAACAGTATCAGCAGAAGACATCGTAGAAGACTCATGCAGACAACAATAGTTATCTCCAGATGTGATTTGATTTGTACAAAGGAGAGAGTATACGATGATGGTCGTATCTATTTTGTATTCTACAGTTGCAGCTCGTAGGATTTAGGAATGAGATCAGATGATCTAGGAAAAATCCCTGAGGCATTCGTCGTAGAAATGTGACCGCTTTGTCATGAACTGTTGGATCTAATCTGGTTCTCTTCGGACAAAGGCCGAGACCTGCGGGGAGCCTTTTGGATCGGATCGACAGATAATTGATCGTTCAGGGTATCACTTTAGTTTACCCTCAAGGTTAGTATATTGAGAGATGCTTGTAGTTACAAGTATCTGTGTCTAGAACATTCTTAGTTGAATTAAAATGGTTCCTATACATCGACTTGTGGGTCGGTGGTATCTCTACCGTTAGGTGAGAAGTGGACCAACAATTAAGAAGTCAAGGGAGGCCCCTAGACTTTGATAGACATACTTTTACTGTAGACATATCCTTACGGATGGTCAAATTGTTGGAAGTATGGTACGATATGCTCTCGGATGTGCATATAATCTGAGAGTATTCGAATGTAGTTTCGAATGAACTCCAAGGCTTACCGTTGCATAGGCAAGTGGAGTAGGCAATCGAAGTGATTGCGAAAATAGTTCTGGTATCGAAGATCACATATCGAGTGATAGTTTTGTTGGTATCAGTGTTGCTAAACATTATAGAAATTGGAAGAATGTAAGTTGTAATTATAGGAGAAGTTGGAGGGGATATTTTGTTAGTAATATGTGAGAGATGTCCTAAGGCAATCGCCTTATGTTAGAACCATTTATATGATAAATAAAGATTCACTATTTGAGTATACATGTTCTCATGTATTTGATTAGATCTTAAACTCATTTATTGAATGTCCACGATACGATTAACAACATGAGAGAATTTGTGATTGGATCACAACTAGTGAGTATCTCTACATGTGTAATTGTGATGTATCGAAATTATCCCTAGTCGATGAATTGATGGATTCGGACACCATCAAATCTGTCGAGACTAGCACGAGGTATACTCCTTGGTGTATCCAAGCAGCTGATTCTCACTAGCTAGAGACATTATGATGTCCAGAGTTAATCGTGGATGCTAGTTATGGTAACTAGTTCATTGGAGTGACCAGCCGTAAGACTTCATATAGTTCTCTGCATATATAGATATGTCAATGAAGTTCTTACTGCAGCTTAAGTGCGATGTTCCTTTGACTTGCGGTATTCAATTCATATTGGTCATGAAGACTTATGCTTTGACATCTTAAGCAAGCATCTCCAAGGAGATGTGGACCCGGGATGATTGGGTATAAGTCAAAGTGATCGAAGGTGTTTGAATAGCCTATAAAGGATTCACCACTCCTTGCGAGGAGATGTATACCCATGGCCTCTCGTCGGATTGTTACTAAAGTCTTTGGCCAAAGCATTACATGTTTAGAGTAAGGTACTCTTGGATACATGTGCAGTAACTAGAATTCGTAGGACAAGGAAATGATACTTGGGCTAGGTGTGACGTAATCAACCTAGTGGGGACTGACACAATAGACCATGTCCTGAACCAAGTGGGTATAAGATGAGTGATGGGAATGGGGCACGATTCATTGGAGCTGCTGAAGGGTTTCAGAAATAGTTTTGGATCAACCGTTGATCTTTTCGGTTAATTGGGGATCATGATGTAGTACTAGATGTCACTCATGATCGTTCTATAATTAATGGTTAATTATAGATGGCCAACATAAATCGAGAACCTATTTGGTCACACGCACAACGAGCATAATTCGAAGGATTTAAAACGAGCTTGAGAATGAGATTCTCAGACCGAGAGAAATTAGGTTTGGTTGGACCAAACAAGGAGCGAGCATGAAATCATTTAAGTCGCAATGGAAGCGTAGATGGGCCGTGTCTTATGAAGATATGATGGATGAACCAAATTGGTTTAGTTCTAATCCAATGGAGGAGAATAAACTAAAGGGGTTTGATTTGTTTTAAACGAATGAACCAAAGTTGGTTCGGTTTGTTTTAACTTAAAATAGACCAACTTGGTTTGGTTTATTTTAACTTAAATTAATGGAGCGGGTTAACGAGCTTTTGGTTATGATCCGATAACTATTAAGAGAATTTGTTCTCTATAAAATAGGGCTTAAGGGTTTTGTTAAGCTTTAATCCAAGCAACCCTAATATTGCCGCCCACCTCCCTCTCTTCTCCTAGTCTTGCCGGCGCCCAAATCCTTGCTGCCGCCCAAGCTTCTCCAACCGGCGTCCAGCAGTTGCCGTCCTCCCCACTTGCCGACGTCTACCTGTTGCCAGAGGAGCTCTGGTGATCTTCCTTGGCTCCGGCGACAAGGTGAGCATATAGCTTTCCTTATTTGGCCGGCGCAAGGTCTCCACCAAAGCTGTCCAGTTTTCTGGACAGCTTGTTTCCTTCTTGTCGGAGCATCGTTTGGACGACGTTTGGAGCTCCAACAATGGTAGCCTTGCTGGGGATTCGATCTCCGGTAATCCTCATAGGTGGAAGACGAAGGATTCGTCAAATGGTTGGCGAATACCTCTCCGGAGAAGCGAGTTTTTGAAGACTCGTTTTGGATCCGAATTTTGATTCGGATCGTGATCTTCTCTTGATCACATCATCTTCAACACGAGGCTAGTAACTCCTATGAAGACGAGGCTCGTGACTTTGTGAAGTCATCCTGAAGATACTCTGCATGGATACGGATAGAGACGATTCTAGCGAAGATCGTTCCGGTTGATGCCTTTCCCGCTACACGTGATACGTCAAGTATACGTAGTATAAATTTCCTTTTATTGCAAAATTTGAATTTACGGTTATGTCTACACATGTTGTACTATGCATGCGTGTGGTGTGTGTGTGTTGTATTAAATTAGATTTATTATTTTTATTCCTTCCGCTATGCACATGTTTACGAAACATATTCGAACACACACTCGTCGCGCTGCCGGAAACCCAACATATTTATCTATCCCAGTATTCCTCCTTGAGAAGATCCAGAACTCTTTGTTGAAAGAGAGATGAACCTTTAAGATTATGCATCGATTATTGATGATGAATACAGTAGTTGTTGTAAATGAATATCCTTCGTTGTGGATAAATGATTTATTTAGATCAGCTAAGACACCTGTGTATACTCTAGGGTTGGTTTACGACTGGAGTATTGATATCATAGTGACATGATGTCATATAATTATCATTGTCGTTGTGATGATTGATATATCATCAGCTTAGAGTAAATAGGATGCAGGTGTATGAAGGACGACATTTCATACTTAGTATGAATTTACGAGCTGTTGTTAATGATATTAGACGTATTTAATGATTTAGTCGTCCATGAATTTGAGAATCGTGTATCTTGGACACGATTGGATTAGTTTGTGGTTATTAGAGTTGTGTAACCTGGCCACTGTTGATTGTGGTAGTTGGAGTTGGACACTCGACCACCGTAGATGGTGGTTTGCCTTGTATGGTTTGGTTAGTACTGTAGATGTGGATAGAATGTCTTAGCATTACTATACCACAGACTTGTTTGACAAAGGTGATGTTGGAAATCATTTAGTCGGAAGCTGGTGAAACCAGTTTACAGGACCTAGATGGCGGTTAACTTTTACGCAAGTATTAGTTAATCCTTCCGGAGTGGATAAAAAGGAGGTTGTACGCAGATGCATCGTTTCAGGGATCGGAGCAATTCCGATGCAGTTGAATGAGGCGTATCTTATGCTTACGACAGTTAAGAAACTACGAAATAGATTGTCATATACAAGACACGACTTTAGTAGTTCATATCTTTACTCTCAAGCTCACCATGTCTTCCTCTAAGCTTTCAAGTGTTCTTAACCTCTTCTTCTCAAACTTAACTCCATCCTGTAAGAAGAAGAGTGTGATTGTAAAGAAGGCTTCTCCACCTTGGTGTTTACATCAAAAGGAGGTTCTAGTGAAAGCTTGCTAGGAGTGATCCTCCTTACGGATTGCCGTAGAGTAGGAGCGTCATCTCTGAACCACATTACATCGACTTTGTTAGCATTGTTTTCTTTAATTTTCATTTTAATTATTGTTTTGCTTGTATTTCTTCCACTAACGAACTTGTAGAAATCAAAGAAGTGCTATTCACCCCTCTAGCCATTCCAAAGGAGTCTACAATTCATATCAGAGCCCAAATCACATCGGAAGATCTAACTATCCATCGGAGCGAGATGACCATACAAGAGGGTTATAGCACAACACGACCACCATTCTTCGACTATAATGATTTTGCCTATTGGAAAGATAGGATGGAATACTACCTCATAAATGATATTGAAAATTGGTTTAGTGCTATAGATGGATTTAAGAAGCCATTGGATGCATTTGGAGCGCTACTACCAACAAAAGATTGGATGAGAGAAATGACGAGGAAAGCTCAAGCAAATGCCAAAGCAACAACAACACTTCAATGCAGGCTTTCAAAAGAATAATTGAGCAAAGTTGGACCATTCGACTCTGCCAAAGAGCTTTGGGAGAAGCTCATTGAGCTCAATGAAGAGTCCAAGGAGACAAGAAGATCCAAGAGGAACCTATTGATAGGTCAACTCCAAACCTTTACCATGAAGACAAATGAGATTGTGAGCCAAATGCATGGTAGATTCAAGGAGGTTATCAACGGACTCTATGTCATCGGTGAGAAGGTAGACAACCGGGATTTGGTAAGATACATTCTTTAAGCTTTTCCTATAACTACCTTATGTGCATCAATGGTTGATACTTATAAGGTCTCTAGAGATCTCTCTTTAGTAAAATTAGATGAATTATTTTGTGAATTTGAGTTGCACGAGCAAACTAACATGTCATCAAAGGAGAAAGGTTTAGCTCTTCTTGTAGGAAAGAAGGAGAAGAAGAAGAAGGAGAATAAAGAAGAATCATCCTCATTCGAATCGGAGGATGAACCATCAAGTAGTGATGAAGAAATGTCGACAAACGAGATAGCTCACTGTGTCAAAAAGTGGGCTGGCAAATCAAGAAGACTCACCAAGAAGGATGTTAAGAAGATGTTTAAATCTTCAAAAGGTAAATCAAGCTATAATTCAAATTTTAATTCTATTATTACTTGTCATTGATGCAACAAGAAGGGGTACATCAAGTCAAATTGCCTGGAGTTGAAGAAGAAGGAAGAAAAAGAAAAGAAGAAAAAGGACAAGAAGGAGAAGAAGAAGAAGGAGGAGGTTATGGTAGCTCAAACAACTTGGGACACTCAAAGAGTAGAGGACTCATCTGATGATGATGAGCTTTGCCACATCACACGTCATGTGACACTCATGACATTGGGGAATGACTCTGAAGAATCAAGCCAAGATGAAGCCTCCTCTAGCGATGAATCGTCATCTAGTGACGATGAGGCAAGGGATTCTCCCCAAGTATATTTATTGTATAATACTGTTGGTTACCTTAAGAATGCACTAGATAAATCAAAATCTAAGGTTAAGGATTTGAAGTTAGAATTAAAGGCATTTAGAAATGACCCATCACTATCTAGTGATTCATGCATGCTTAAGGAGGAGAATGAACACTTTAGAAGTCAAGTAGATGAATTGAAAACATGCTTAGAAAAGCTCACAAATGGCTTAAAATACCTTGACATGATCCTTAGGGACCAAAGAGCCATATACAATAAGGCCCATATAGGTTACAAACCTAAGGGTAAGGAAGTTGCCTATATCTCTTTAATTAATAGAAAAGCAACCATTAAGAGTAAGGTGAAGAAAGCATGGGTTCCAAAGAAATATTTAAATGATGTTTCCAGTCCAAATGCTTGGGTACCAAAAGAATTTGTTTTTCATATTGTTTAGGTTGGTGAGCAAGGTATGTGGATTGTGGATAGCGGTTGCTCAAGACACATGACCAGAGATGTGAGCAAGTTCTCCGCAATCAATTATATTAACAAAGGAACCATATCATTTGGCAATAGTGGGAAGCTCAAAATTTTAGGTAGAGGAACAATTGAGGTATCCCCTAGAATCATTATTCACAAAGTTTTACTAGTTAAAAGCATGAAGTTTAATTTACTTAGTGCTAGTCAACTTTGTAATGTCGGTTATAATATTGAGTTTAATTCCACTAAATGTTTGATAAGACACAAAGACTTAGAGGATTGCATGCTAGTTGGCTATAGGAAAACAAATATTTATTATGTTGATTTATCCTATGCTTCTAACATTTCTACTAAGTGCCTTATGGAAAAAGAAGAGGAAGGTTGGCTATGGCATAGGAGGCTTGGACATGTCAACATGAAGAACATAGCCAAGATAGCCAAGTTGAAGTTATTAAAAGGGCTACTGAATATCAAGTACATCAAAGACAAATTGTGTGCTGCATGTCAAGAAGGAAAGCAATCTAAATCATCACACAAAGGTAAAACCCTAACTAGCACTTCATTACCACTAGAACTATTGCTTCTAGATTTATTTGATTGTCATAGTATTCCTTCATTGAATGGTAATAAGTATTGCTTAGTTATAGTTGATGACTTCTCTAGGTATACATGGATTTACTTTTTGAAATATAAGGATGATACCTTAGAAACAATCATAGGATTTAGCAACAGAGTTGAAAATGAAAAGAATCTCAAAATCAACTAGATTCGTAATGATCATGGTGGAGAATTTAAGAATTCAAACTTTTCAAAATTTTGCTTAGAACAAAGGTACAAGCATGAGTTCTCTTGTCCTATAACACCTCAACAAAATGGGGTGGTAGAAAGGAGAAATCGTGCCTTACAAGAGGCGGTTAGGACAATGCTTAATGCATACTTCTTACCTAATTACTTGTGGGCGGAAGTGGTTAACACCACTTGCTATATCCAAAACCATATTTTAATTCATAGATTTTTAAACAAAACACCTTTTGAATTATGGAATGAAAAAATTCCAACAATTCACTACTTTAAGACCTTTGGATGTAAAGTCTATATTTTGAATACCAAAGACAATTTAAGAAAATTTAAGTCTAAGGCAAATGAGGGAATCCTAGTTGAATACTCATCTACTAGTAGAGGTTATAGAGTATATAATAAGAGGACTCAAAAGGTTGAGGAATCTTCCAATGTTGAATTTGATGAGTCCTCTAGCACCTATCCTAGAAAATCCTCCATTGATTAGGATATTAATGACAAAAATCAAGACATTATCCAAAGAATCCAAAGTTTAAATTTAGAGGGTAATGGTCAAGGGAAAGAAGTAGGAGGTAATGATCAAGGGGAGGAAGAGGATATTCCAATGATGAAGGAAGAAAGGGTAACCATGATCAAAATCAATTTGATTCACCTCCTAAGACCTTAAGGATTCATCAAAACCATCCCCTCGATCAAATAGTAGGAGAACTATCACAAGGAGTAAGAACTCGGTCTTACCATAGAGCTCCTATTAGTCAAGTAGCTTTCATCTCCCAAATTGAGCCTAAATCAATTAATGATGCATTATTTGATCCGGATTAGATTTTGGCAATGCAAGAAGAATTGATTCAATTTGAGAGAAGTGAAGTATGAGAGCTAGTTCCTAGACCCAATGATAGCACTATTGTTACCACAAGATGGGTCTTTAAGAACAAGTTGGATGATCAAGGTAATATCACTATAAACAAAGCTTTATTAGTAGCTCGAGGATTCAATCAAGTTGAAGAATTTGATTATAATGAAACCTATGCTCCGATTTCTAGGTTAGAGTCCATAAGAATTCTATTAGGGTATGCCACTCACATGGATTTTAAACTCTATCAAATGGATGTGAAATCGACATTCTTAAATGGGTTCATTAAGGAAGAGGTTTATGTAGAACAACCTCCTGGGTTTAAGAATGTAGATTACCCAAACCATGTTTATAAGCTTAGAAAAGCTTTATATGGGTTAAATCAAGCTCCCCGAGCTTGGTATGAAAGATTATCGTCCTTCTTAATTTCTAAGGATTTTAGAAGAGGTCAAGTAGATCAAATCCTATTTATAAAGTCAAAGTCAAGACATCTTTGTCGCCCAAGTATATGTTGATGATATCATTTTTGGGTCAACAAATGATGAACTCCTTCAAGATTTCATTAAAAATATGGAAAATGAGTTTGAAATGAGTCTAGTTGGAGAATTAAATTTCTTCTTAGGACTACAAGTTAAACAAACTAATGAGGGAATTCATATATACCAAACAAAATATGCCAAAGAAATGATCAAGAAATTTGGTTTGGAAAATGCTAAGGTAGTAACCACCCCTATGACAACCAACACCAAGATCGACAATGATCAAAAAGGGTCCCCACGGGGATGACGTGGTGGCTAAGGTACGACAGAGCTTGTAGATAAGGCAAGGGTCAATTTCAGAGGAGATCTAAAGCTTTTTCCTGGATTCAGATGACTCTCACGTGTCTTGGCCACCACGTCAAGGCCTATAAGGTCCTCCGTGATTTACCTCCCTCACAATGGCTGTGGGATAGGCCGGTGGGGGCCGCTAGGTTGGCAGATTCCAACCTTTTTGCGAACAATGATCAAAAGGAAAAATTAATTGACTCAAAACTTTATAGGAGTATAATTGGTAGTTTGTTATATCTAACCGCTAGTAAACCTGATATTTTATTTACGGTAGGTATGTGTGCAAGATATTAATCTTATGCCAAAGAGTCCCACTTAATAACCACTAAACGAATCTTAAGATACTTCAAATGCACACTAAGTGTAGGACTTTGGTACCCTAGGATTAGGTTTTTTTACTTGATTGGGTATACCGATTCCAATTATATGGGTTACAAATTTGATTGAAAGAGTACTAGTAGTGGATGTCAATTTCTTGAATCCTCCCTAGTTAGTTGGAGTAGTAGGAAGCAACCTTGTATTGCTTTATCTACCACCGAGGCCGAGTATGTAGCCATGGGTGATTGTGTAGCTCAATTACTATGGATGAGACATACCTTAGAAGATTATGAGCTACATTACTCCAAAGTTAAGATTTTTTGTGATAATGTGAGTACCATCAATTTGACCAAAATCTGGTACATCACTCTAGGACAAAACACATTGAAGTAAAGCACATCACTTTATTATAGATCACATGGTAAGAGGAGACATTGAGCTTAATTACATTGAATCTAAGTCTAATCTTGTCGACATTTTCACTAAGGCTCTTCCCGAAGTGGAATTTGCATCATTAAGGAGAGAGCTTGGAATGTACTTTGTAGAGTAGTGGTATAGGTTTGTATGATCCTATAGCAAAATCTAGGACTATACCTCAAAGCATTTCACAAAACACCTAAGATTCTATGCTTTTGTATTGAGTCACTTAGACATCATGTGAGATGTTAGAAAGATGCACTTGGTTCATCATACTTATTATGATGCATTATTATGAACCAAAGTGACATCTAGAGACATTGATCCTTAATTGGACCAATCATTGGAAAGACTTGTGTACAATTGATGTGCATATAACTCTAAGAACATGATTGGAAATGTCAAATAAAATATCTTTTAAACTATGTTTGTGATATTTTAAAAAATAGTTTTCAATTGTTAAGAAAAAGTGGTACAAAGTTTTGAAAATTCTTTAGAGTTTTTGCTAGTTTTCAAAGTTTTGTCAACTTAAAAATCTGAAAAGATATATTTTCCAAATTATTTGTCCTTAGAAAATGACTTGACAAATTTGTCTACAAAATTTTGTGAATTTTGACACTTCCTGATTTATTTATGCATTTCTGAAGTTGAGTTGAAAATCTAAACTGGGCATATTAGGCATGGCAGTCGACTGATGCAGTATCCAGTCGACTGCTAATATTGATTTTTTACATATCATCCTTATTTCTGAATTTAGAGTTCATTCTAAGGTGTCCTAACCCTATAGTAAGATTAGTGCAAGAACTAAGGGGGAGTAGGACGAATTAATGCATTGGTTTAGGGGGAGTTTTCTTATGATATCTCTTTAATCCCAAAAATCCATATGCACATGGTTTATTGTTGGTACGAAGTTAGGATATATTCTTGCTCATGGTTTCATGCTTTGCTCAACATGTTATTCACACTTGCTAAAATATGTCTTGGATTAAGGGAGAGCTTTAAGTTTATTTCATACCTTAGTTCAAGACATATACAATTTATTCATCAATTTCCTTTATTGTCTATATGCCTTTCTCTTTTTGATGTGTGTCAAAGGGGGAGAAGGATTTTAACTTAGATTCACATTGTGTCTTATTGTATATTTTTAAGACCTAACTTAAATGATTGCCAAACATAAATAAAGGGAAGATTGTTAGTGCAAGAATTCCCCAATCATTAATGTATTTTGATGTTTGGATAATCATTTAAAGTTAGGCAATAATTATGATCTAACCATGAATGCTTAAGTGACAGGAAAATCAAAGTGCGAAGACTTGGAAAAGAGAAAGTCCAAGTATGAATCTTGGCAAGGGAAGTCTAGGGTAAGGGCTTGGCAGCATAAGTCTAAGCATGTAGTCTTGGTGGCGTAAAGTCAAAGAGAACCTTGGTAAAGGAAGTCTAAAGGCAAGGTATTGACAACGTAAGTCCAAGCATGTAGTCTTGGTAGCGTAAAGTCCAAGAAGACTTTGGCAAAGGAGAAATCCAAAGCATGACACAACCGAGGGAAGCTTTTGAAGGCAAGCACAAGGATGAAAGAGTCGTGGACTCGGAGGATCCTAGAAGCACAAGGCTGATGGAGAAGCTAAAAGGTTAAGTCTAGGCTTAGGGTATGTGTTCAAGTATGAATTA
Organism: Wurfbainia villosa; assembly: GCA_025175895.1. Taxonomy (NCBI): domain Eukaryota; kingdom Viridiplantae; phylum Streptophyta; class Magnoliopsida; order Zingiberales; family Zingiberaceae; genus Wurfbainia; species Wurfbainia villosa. The sequence continues at coordinate 108,221,559 of CM045991.1, forward strand.
GTCATACTTGAAGTGTACCAGTCGATTAATTTTGAGTGTTCAACATTCAAGGGTTCAAAAGGCTTGAACAGTTGACTGGGATTATGACCCAGTCAACTAGTCAAACAGTCAATTGAAGTCAACTGTCGTCTATGGCTTTATCAATTGACTGTTAGGGTTTAGCAGTCGATTGGTCTATAGTAGTTGACTTCCATGTATGGTCAGTCGACTGATTTAAGTGGACATGAGCACAGAAGCATTTTTAGTTGACTAATTTCTTGGAACAATCGACTGATGACTTGAGCAGTCGATTGCTGATATGAGCAGTCGATTGATCAAGTGGACTTTGAGCTATGATAATCATAGATCAAGCTTCGATAGAAGTCATTGAATTCGGTCAATAGTAGTAGCAGGCGACTGCTGGTATGCAGCAGTCAACTGATGTCGGGCTCAACGGGCAAAAAAAACCCAATTCTATAAAGAGAGGCCTTGGGAAGCTTGAGAGGGATAGTGCTCTCATTCAGATCTTTACTATCAAGATCACCAAGTCTTCCTCTAAGCTTTCAAGTGTTCTTAACCTCTTCTTCTCAAATTTAACTCCATCATCTTGTAAGAAGAAGAGTGTGATTGTAAAGGAGGCTTCTCCACCTTGGTGTTTACATCAAAAGGAGGTTCTAGTAAAAGCTTGCTAGGAGTGATCCACCTTACGGATTGTCGTGAAGTATGATCGTCATCTCTGAACCTTGTTACATCAACTTTGTTAGCATTGTTTTCTTTGATTTTCATTTTAATTATTGTTTTTCTTGTATTGCTTCCGCTAACGAACTTGTATAAATCAAAGAATTTCTATTAACCCCCTCTAGCCATTCCAAAGGATTTTATAGTTTATGCAAGCGTTCTTATTTTCCTTGAAAACTGTCCTCAGTGCTTATCTCTTCAGAATAAGTTTGTTCTGGAGTTGCCTTCATTACATGTTTTTTTATAGCAACACTGATGAAGTAGTTCGGGCTTCCTTCCTTTCAGATTGATTGTAGGGCTTCTTCAAGAGAATCATACCCTAGGAATGTTCCTGATTTAGCATCTTCAAGCACCAAGGGTCTTATTTCTTCCCAACTGGCATATATTCTTGCATGTGGTCTAGTTAATATGTCATAGTAGGTGTATTTCTCGGTTCATCTTGCAGTACTGTAAAAATCTTGGTGTAAGAAATAATAGATTGTTGGTGCAGTAGGCACCTAATTCGAACCTGAGTTTTGATTATAGCAAACGATACAAAGTTAAGCTCATGTCGTTATATCACGAGCTGAATCAAGTATGCAGAAAATTGCTATAGCTGGAGCTGAAGGCTAGTGACACCCGGAGGAAGCCGCGGTGGTCGGGCGACACTCGAGTGACTTCGGAGGGAGCTGAAGGAATCAAGTGGAAGGCCGGAAGCAAAAGCGGCATAGTAAGTATCGAGGTAAGCTCGAGTGAGTAAAGTGAAGTGAGGTCGTGTCCTTTGTACGGGGGCGTCCTTAGGCGACGATCCGACCCAAGACTTCCCATGGAAGGTCTATGTTGAGATCGGACGGCAAGTGGCCGTCGAATTCACTTATATTTTGAGCTAACTCTTTATTGTAGTCAAAAATCCTGGCCATCAGTTCAACCGAGCCAGTTCAACCGGCCAGTTCAACCGATGGTCAAAAATCAGCCTCGAGGAGTCAAGCTTTATCACCATTTTTCAAGGAGTTTTGTGCCCAATTCCTATTAGTTGAAGACCCATTCGATGAGGGGATTAAAGGCTATAAAAGGAGGGCTTCTCCTAGGGTTTTTCATCATCTCTAAGTGCTCACAAACCTCCACAACTCTGCGATTTTCTGACGACTCTACGACGAAGTGCTGTCAACAACCCTAGTTTACTTTCTACTCCTTTAGTTGTTGATATTCTTATTTTGTCGTCTCTTTAAATATTGCAATTCCTTTTATTAATCGAGGTTTTCTATCGTTGCACTTTACATTAATAGAAGAGAGGGTTTGTCTCTCTATCTTTTCTTTCGAAGTTTTTTTGTAATCGTCAAACTCCTACCTCCAACGAGGAGTGTTTTTAGTCAATTGCCCTCCGTGCGTGATCAAGGATCACTAGGGTCTTAGAGTAGTAGCCGAAGGCTATGAACCAAGTAAAAAAACATTTGTCTCATTTATTTATAGTTTATCTTTCCGCTACAATTAACTGTCTACTCGAGTTTTAACGAACGAATTAAAAAAAAGGTTTATCGCTATTCACCCCCCCCTCTAGCGATCCGCTTCGATCCAACAATTGGTATCAGCGCCGGGGGCACTTAGATTTGGTGAAACCACCAATCTAGTATTTTTTACAGATTTTTTTTTCGTTCATTTAAATTTTTCTCCCGCACTACTAATCCAAGACGAAGTCTTGGTACTCTTCGTTTGGTTTTGTTTTGGAAGTATTCGCTTTTGGAGTAGCCGACGGTAAAACGGACATAACTTTTCGTACAAGTTGACCCACGAAATGGTCTACCTACCAAAATGAAGCTCTCAGAAAGATCTACATTCTTACTAGGGTAAACCCTCGTAACAAGCTGTATTCATCCCAAAAAACCATCGTTTAGTACCATTTCTGGGACATCGAAGGTTGTAAGTGCTCATCTTTTATTTGAGTTGGTTTTTTCTCGTTTATTCCTTTTGTTTCTTTTCATTTCCTACATTACTAATCAAAGGCAAAGTCTTGGAACTTTTTTTTCATGTTTTTTTTGGGTATTTTTTGTGCAAGGTTTCCCTTCCAAATGGCCCATCTAGAGGGTTTTAGCACCGTCCGACCTCCGTTTTACAACGGAGATGATTTCCGTTACTGGAAAGGTCGGATGGAATGCTTTCTCAAAACCCAAATCGAGATGTGGATCATAATCCAAACGGGTTTCTCACTTCCGACTAACGAAGTGGGTGAATCCTTGGGTTATGACCAATGGACCATTGCGACAAAACGATAAGTCGAAGCCAACGCCAAGGCAACACAAATCCTCCAATGCGGCTTGTCCAAGGAGGAGTTAAATCGTGTAGGCCCCTTCATAAGCGCAAAGGACCTTTGGACAAAGCTAGTGGAGCTACACGAAGGGACCGATGAAGCCAAGGTATGTAAGCGCGACCTTTTATTTAATAAATTATATAATCTAAAAATGCAAGAACATGAAACGGCGACGCAACTCCATGCCCGCGTCCAGGACATAGTCAACAATCTACACGCAATCGGGCAAAAGGTTGAAAATCATGACCTTATAAGGTATGTCCTAAACTCCTTTCCGAGGACTACCTTGTGGGCATCCATGGTCGATGCCTACAAGGTCTCCAAGGATCTTTCTAAACTTAGGTTAGATGAACTTTTTTCTGATTTTGAACTTCATGAGCAGTCTAACTCGGAACCTAAGAAAGGTATAGCACTATTTGCAAGTTCAAAGAAGAAAACCGCTAGCAAGCCACCCCTGAAGGAAGAAGAGGATGAGTCGGATTCGGAGGTCGACTCGGAAATGGAGGCCGAACTAGTCAACCTAGTTCGGAGGATAGTCAAGGGCCAAAAACGAACCGTCATTCGACCCAACGAAGGTAAGCCTAAAAGTTCAAATATTAGATGTTATGAATGCAACAGGTTTGTACATATCAAGTCCGAATGCCCAAAACTCAAGAGCAAGGCACCAAAACACAAAAAGGCACTCAACGCTACTTGAGAAGAAGCTTCCGAGGAAGAAGACGATGATCGAGTCCTCATGGCTAAACCGGTGGAATCGGAGATGGATTCGGAATCGGAACTTGAATCGGAAACCGAAGACGAGTCGGACTGCGAAGCACTATTCAAGACAAGCCACGGATACACATCCGGTTCAAAAGATACACTCAAGGTAAGTTGGTCTCTCATTACTACACTTTATAGTGAAATTAAGTTTTTAAATAGAAAGTTAGCTAAGTCCGAGTCCAAGGTCGAGACCCTGGTTGAGGAAGTTAAACTCCTCAAACACGAGGTCTCCCTAACCTCTTCGACTAGTCGAGTTCAAGAGAAGGACTCAACTCGGGTTGAAAAACTCGAAGTTAAGAACTCACTCTTGAAGAGTCAAGTCGAAGATCTTAGGAATACGTTGGAAAGGTTTACTTTGGGATCCAAAGGACTTGACCTCCTACTTGGATCGCAAAGGGCCATGTACAACAAGGTTGGGCTAGGGTTTAGCTCAAACACGACCAATAAGTCGTATATGTCGATTGTAAGTCGACATAAAAAACGTGTCCAAGCATGGATCCCTAAGACCACCTTGATTTCAAACTTAGGATCAAACCAGTACTGGGTTCCCAAGGACCAAATCCACTATGTGGAGAGACCGAATCGATTCAATGGTCCAGGGGGAGCTAGTACGAAACTTGTTTATGTTTTAACTTAGAAATTGCATGCTTAGGTTTTTATTTAGTTGGATTGTTCTTTTTAGAATGGTTAGATAGGACTATAACTCGTCAACACTTGATAACATAGTACCAAGACGCGGCGAGATGATAGTACGCTAGGAAAACGGAGTCTCGTATATTCGAGCTAGATAAGGCGCATCTAGTTCGGTTCACTTGACCGAGTGGAACTAGCTGAAGCTACCTCACCGTATCCTAGACTAGTTAGACCAGGAAGTGGTCTTAGGTGAGTCAAGTTACTATTTTCTTGAAAATGGCTTTGTCTAAGGAAGTGGTCGTTGTTCCGATCAAAGAAGGCCTCTGTGCCTCGCCACGACCTGGAAGCCATGATCTTGAAAAGGTGACTTGATAAGCCTAAGGTCAAATCCGAATCTAACGCAAGGTTGACAAGTGTTTAAGTCATTAAATTTAAATCAAGTAAAATTGGAAGTCATCTCACAAGAACATATAGGGTTAACGTGTTTGATCATGTAGACATGGGTGAGATGATTTAGGTTAATAATTTTCAACCAATCTTTAATAAATCCAATATCCGATCCAACTACCTTGCGTGTAGGATCAATGGATGTTGGACAGTGGTTGCTCCCGACACATGACCGGGGATCAACTCAAGTTTTCGAAGCTTCGATTCAAACGACAAGGATCGGTAGCCTTCGGAAATAACGACAAGCTCAAAATCATCGGATCAGGTGATATTGAGCTTAACTCAAATTTTGTTATTCAAAACGTTTTATTAGTAGAAAATTTTCAATATAATCTACTTAGTGTAAGTCAATTGTGTGATAATAACTATAAGGTCATATTTCTAGAAAATGAATGCGTAATTAATACAAACGAAACCTCTAAAACAATTCTTAAGGGAACTAGAAATAACAATATTTACACTATTAACTTAACTAACTCCTCAACTAAGTGTCTTATGACACGGCAAGAGGAATCATGGTTGTGGCACCGACGACTCGGTCACTCACACCCAAGACTCATCCACAAGATGAGTCAGAGTGACTTAGTCAGAGGTTTGCCTAAGCTCAATAACTTGGATAATAAAATATGTAATGCTTGTCAACAAGGTAAACAATCTAGGATGCAACATCAACTAACTAATCAAGAACGAACCAAAAGTGTGCTTGAGCTCCTACACATGGATCTATTTGATTCACACGGAGCTAAGTCACTTAATGGAAGTAAATTCTGTTTAGTCATTATTGATGACTACTCTAGATTTACTTGGGTTAGGTTCATCAAACACAAAAGTGATACCCTAGATCAATTAATCAACCTATTTAAGTTAATAGAAAATCAACAAAACATTAAAAGACTTAGGACTAATCATGGTGGTGAATTCGAAAACCATAGGTTTACAGAATTCTGTAACCTAAATGGATACCACCATGAGTTCTCTTGCCCTAGAACTCCACAACAAAATGGCCTAGTAGAACGCAAAAATAGAACCTTACAAGAAGCCGCTAGGACAATGTTAAATGAGTATAACCTACCCGATAGGTTTTTGGCGGAAGCCGTGAGTACGACATGCTATGTCCAAAATAGGATCCTTATGGTAAAGAGGCACCTTAAGACCTCATACGAGATTTATCACGATAAAATACCTAACATCAAGTACTTTAGGGTATTTGGGTGTAAGGTACATATCCTAAACACTAAGGATTACCTAGGGAAATTTACATCCAAAACCACGACCGGAATCTTTCTAGGATACTCGACTACAAGTAGAGCTTATAGAGTATATAACCACGACACCCTTAGAGTCGAGGAGACTATCAATGTAGTATTTGATGAAGGACACGAAACTACAAAACCCCCGACAACCCCAATTAGCGAGCCGACTCATGCTAGACCTAACTCTGATACGAAGATCAGGTCTAGTGTTAATCCTAACCTAAGTCAACCAAGTCACTCTATCGACCAAGTGATAGATGACTCCAACCAAACTAGAACTCAAACGAGTCATCCTATGGATCAAGTTGTAGACTCAAACCCAAATCCAACTAGGACTCAAACGAATCATCCTATCGACCAAGTGATAGGTGATCCAAGTCTAGGAGTTCGAACTAGAGCCTCATACAGAAACCTTAGTCAAATATCTTTGATTTCTAAAATTGAACCCAAAACTATTGACCAAGCTATTCTTGATCCCGATTGGATTATTGCAATGCAAGAAGAGTTGGCTCAATTCACTAGGAACGAAGTATGGGAATTAGTACCACCACCTAAAGATAAAACAATCATTGGAAATAGGTGGGTGTTTCGAAATAAACTTGATGATAAAGGTGAAGTAGTTAGAAATAAAGCTAGACTAGTTGCTAAAGGGTTTAGTCAAGTCGAAGGTTTAGATTACGACGAGACCTATACCCCAGTAGCTAAATTAGAGTCCATTCGAATGCTATTAGCATATGCAGCACATCGAGGATTTAAGTTGTTTCAAATGGATGTGAAATCTGCATTCTTAAATGGATACATTAAAGAAGAAGTTTATGTTAGTCAACCCCCCGGTTTCGAAAGTTTAGACAAACCCGATCATGTCCTTAGGTTAAAGAAAGCTCTTTATGGACTTAAACAAGCTCCTCGAGCTTGGTACAAGAGACTTTCGATTTATCTTAAGTCCAAAGATTTTAACCAAGGTGTAGTTAACCCAACACTTTTCGTAAAAACCTTAGGTAAAGACATATTCATAGTCCAAATCTACGTAGATGATATTATTTTCGGAACCACCAACTCAATCCTACTAAATGAGTTCATTTCACTTATGGAAAGTGAATTTGAAATGAATTTAGTAGGCGAGTTAAGCTTCTTCTTAGGTCTACAAATTAAACAAACTAAGGATGGAATATACCTACATCAACGCAAATATACTAGGGAATTAATTAAACGCTTTGGAATGCAAGATGCTAAAATTATTAATACCCCAATGGCAACTAATGTTAATATAGAAGAAGATTTAATCGGAAACTCAATTGATTTAAAATACTATAGGAGCATAATAGGGAGTCTCCTTTTCTTAACTGCAAGCTGACCTGATATCCTATTTGCAGTAAGTATGTGTGCAAGGTTCCAAACCTGTGCCAAGGAGTCTCACCTAACTCTAGTCAAGCGTATCCTTAGATATCTAAAGGGTACACTTAATGTCGATATTTGGTACCCTAGATCTACCGAGTTCGAACTAACCGGCTACTCCGATTTGGACTATGCCGGTAGTAAGCTCGATAGAAAGAGTACGAGTGGTTGTTGTCAACTTTTCGGCTCGAGTCTAGTGAGTTGGTGCAGTAGGAAGCAACACTGTGTTGCCTTATCTACCACCGAAGCCAAATACATCGCGATGGGTGAGTGTGTCACTCAACTTCTTTGGATGAAGCACACTCTCTGCGACTTTAAGTTAGACTTTATGAATACTAAACTTCACGTAGATAACATTAGTTCAATTAATCTTACAAAGAATCCGATATGTCACTCTAGGACCAAACATATAGAGGTCAAACACCATTTCATTCGAGAACATGTGGCCAACAGAGCCATACAACTCGAATACGTCGAATCAAAGTCTAACTTAGCAGACCTATTTACTAAACCCCTACCCGAAGCCGAATTTAGTCTATTAAGACGAAAATTGGGCATGTGCGTAGTAGAATAGGAACTTGCAAATTATATTTTCTTACTACTATTTCTTAATTTTCATTTTTATGGAACTAGCATAGGACATACCTTAGATATCATGCACCTATAGATTTAAGGAGCCAGTACATCTCACAACACATAGGACTAATGTGTTTGTGTACTTAGCCACGTAGATGAGCGTGAGATGTTAGGACCTTACTCCTGGTTCCAGATGTAGAGCTAGTGCATCGCTATGAACCACGGAGTATAATCATACATATTAATCGACTCTAACCAGGACTGTTTGATCTTTCATATCAATCAAGCCAAATATGAGTCGAACATTTTATAGATGAACTTATTTTCAGTATATTATTTTCAAAATAATGTGGAACATTTTCAAATTAATACTTATTTTTATTCCACACACACCCTCACTCTTTTCGATATATGGCAAAAGGGGGAGAAAAAAGCCAAAGTTAAGGGATAATTTTTTTATGGCCAAGGTTAAGAAATCAGTTTTTTGATTTCTTAACTTAAAACTTATTTTAAACACTATGGCCAATATTAAGTAATTGCGATTACTTAATCAGTTTTTTGATTTCTTAACTTAAAACTTATTTTAAACACTATGGCCAATATTAAGTAATTGCGGTTACTTAATTCTTTTGTTTAGTAGCAAACATCAAGGGGGAGAGTTAAAACTCTTTCTCAAGTACTCACCCTCGGTCAAGGGGGAGGATTCCTCAAGGGGGAGCACTTGAAAAAAAAAGTTTTTATATACTCCTGCTCATTCATGCTTTTTTATACTCCTGCTCATTTTGCTTAATGCACTTAATTTATTTTTCTTAACTTTGTATGTGGGTTTGCCATAAATCAAAAAGGGGGAGATTGTTGGTGCAGTAGGCACCTAAGTTGAACCTGAGTTTTGATTATAGCAAACGATACAAAGTTAAGCTCATGTCGTTATCTCACGAGCTGAATCAAGTATGTAGAAAATTGCTATAGCTGGAGCTGAAGGCATGCGACACCTGGAGGAAGCCGCGGTGGTCTGGCGACACTCGAGTGACTTCGAAGGGAGCCGAAGGAATCAAGTGGAAGGCCGGAAGCAAAAGTGACATAGTAAGTATCGAGGTAAGCTCAAGTGAGTAAAGTGAAGTGAGGTCGTGTCCTTTGTACGGGGACGTCCTTAGGCGATGATCCGACCCAAGACTTCCCATGGAAGGTCTATGTTGAGATCGGACGGCCAGTGGCCGTCGAATTCACTTATATTTTGAGCTAACTCTTTATTGTAGTCAAAAATCCTGGCCATCAGTTCAACCGGCCAGTTCAACCGGGCCAGTTCAATCAGCCAGTTCAACCAGGCCAGTTCAATCGGCCAGTTCAACCGATGGTCAAAAATCAGCCTCGAGGAGTCAAGCTTTATCACAATTTTTCAAGGAGTTTTGTGCCCAATTCCTATTGGTTGAAGACCCATTCGATGAGGGGATTAAATTAAGGCTATAAAAGGAGGTCTTCTCCTAGGGTTTTTCATCATCTCTAAGCGCTCACAAACCTCCACAACTCTGCGATTTTCCGACGACTCTACGACGAAGTGCTGTCAACAACCCTAGTTTACTTTCTACTCCTTTAGTTGTTGATATTCTTATTTTGTTGTCTCTTTAAATATTGCAATTCCTTTTATTAATCGAGGTTTTCTATCGTTGCACTTTACATTAATAGAAGAGAGGGTTTGTCTCTCTATCTTTTCTTTCGAAGTTTTTTTGTAATCGTCAAACTCCTACCTCTAACGAGGAGGAGTGTTTTTAGTCAATTTCCCTCCGTGCATGATCAAGGATCACTAGGGTCTTGGAGTAGTAGCCGAAGGCTACGAACCAAGTAAAAAAACATTTGTCTCATTTATTTATAGTTTATCTTTCTGCTGCAATTAACTGTCTACTCGAGTTTTAACGAACGAATTAAAAAAAAGGTTTATCGCTATTCACCCCCCCCCCTCTAGCGATCCGCTTCGATCCAACATAGATTAGGGCATTTATGGCCCCAATTTTGTATGACTTCATCCCTAGTACTATCAGGATGTTTCATATGTTGTTAATGATGGTTGTTTGTATTTTGTCCAGTTGAGATCTGAACTCAGTTCTGAAATGTTCTTCAATTATGCTGTATATCTTTAACTCTTGTGATCCTATTTTTGTTGTTTGTCTATTTGGACCATACATTTTTGCCTTTCTTGTCTTGTCCACCTGCATCATACAAATAATCGAGATAGTGTGTTAGCCAGGAAATTATTGCTTCCTTTTATATTTTTTCGGTGTATTTTAAGTCCTTTGTTAATTATTATGTCTGCAAATTTTATCTATCTTTTAGTAGACAATATTTTTTGTCTTCCTTTTGTTTGTTTGTTGTATTTAACTATCACTTCACAATCTATTCTGATGGTTATTTCTCTTTTGTTGCATATGAATAAATAGAACGATTCTAAGCAATAAACTACTGCTAAGATTTCATAGTCTAGTGAGGTCAAATATCCCTTTTCCTTGTATTTTTCAGAGTCGTATCTACATAAAATTCCTAAGTTTTGGGATCATATTTAGAGTTTTCTTGTATAACACTCCTCCCCATCCGAATTCACAACCATCTATTTCAATTACCATATAGTCACTATCTAATGGCAAGGCTAAGGATGGTAGGTTTTTTGACTTTTTCATTTATTTGTCATATTAATTCTGTCTTGTTGGTTAAATATTTTTTGCCTTATTGGTGTTGTTTTGTTATATAATGGTCCACTTATTTTTCTCATGTCTTTTATATATTATCGAGCATAGTTTAGTAATCCTAAAAATGCTCTTAATTCCTTTGTATTTTCTATTTTATCTGGGAAGTTAAGAATTTTTGTTGTTATATGAGTTATAACATTTTTTTCCATTTTCTATTTCTGCTCCTAAACATTCTAAGTGTTGGATTGCTATTTTCATTTTCTTTCTTGAGATAATTAATCCATGTTATTCTATTAGTGTGAAGATTAGTTATAAGTGTGCAAAGTGTTCTTCTTTTATTTTTAAATGATGCGGCGAGGAAAATTCGTTTACCTCGTTTCGATGCGACGAAGCACGAAGGGAGCTTTGGGGAGTGGGAGTTTTTCACAGGTCGCAACAGTAAAAATGAGAAGACGAAGTAAAGAAACACAAAACCAATGCAGGCAACGAAAACCAGAATATAGGATGTAACGTGGTTCGGAATAAGTATTCCTACTCCACGGAGGTGAGCTCTCTCACCGAGGACAATGGCCAAGCACTTTCAACTATGAGCGTCCTCTTTTACGGAAAGGAAACTTCCCGAGGCGGAGGAGAAAACCTCTTACAGTTTAATTCCAATACAGAAAGAGTACACGCAATGCAACAGCGGGGGTCGCTGCTCTCCTTCTCCGGCGAAGTAATGATAGCTCTCCTCCTCCTGTGTCTCCGTTTCTTGCTTGCTGGAATAATGCGGATCCCCCTCCTTCTGACCTCCTCTTCCCTTTTATCCTCCTTCTCTGATCCATCGCTACCTCGCGGGCTGTCCTCATCATACACGTGGCCACCACGTCCACCTGGAGAATAAATCTGTTACAAATACGAGGGGCGAAGGCTCATCGGAATATTATGTGGGGACCTCTCCTTCTATTACATAACACCTCCTCATCTATATTTCAGGAAACTAGGTTAGTCTGTCCCCCTCAACCATCCACTTCTCGTAAAACTAACTTAGGTCTATAGCTCACGGATGGTATAGCCTTTGGGTTCATCTGGCCGAACCGATTCTTATCCGTCCCGTCTGTCTCTAGGCTTATCTGGCCGAATCGATTCTTATCCGTCCCGTCTGCCTCTAGGCTTATCTAGCCGAACTGATTCTTATCCGTCCAGTCTGCCTCTAGGCTTATCTAGCTGAACCGATTCTGGCTTATTTCCCAACGAAGTGCCTCTTCGCTTTGTCGTGTCGATTACCTTCATTAACTTTTCCGTACCAATTATTTCAGGCGCTTGCGCCCGAATCGTTCCTCTCTTTTTTCTCCACTGAACCCTCTAATTGGTTCGGGTAACACCTTGCCTGTGAGCTCTCCTATCTAGTTCATAGAGAAGAGGTAACGACGGTATCATTAGTCAACCCCAAAAAATAGTCAAGTGAAGTTATAAGCTTGACTTTCCAACTATATAAGGTTCCTACTCCATCCTTGGATTATTAATTCAAATTTACTCTTCTCTTATAGCTCCACGACATATACTTGAGGCGGCCTAATGGGCCCATGGGCCCCGCTCCTCTTTTCTCCCCTATAGTCGAACTGTCACGGAAAATCCTATATAAACCTTCACCTTTTTCTTTTAGGTATTACTTAGCGTGCCCAACAATCCCGTCCCTTCCACTTCTTCTCTCCTGCGATTTTCACCGGCAGCGTTTCAGCGACCCAACCCTTCCCTTCTCATACGCTCTTCCTCTAACCCCCCAAGTAAGTATTCTGTCCTGTTTTATACCCATGGCCCCTAAGACCATTCCTTCACCTGCATGGTATGAACACACCATAACCCAACTAGACCGCGACCATTATTTCTTTAACCTTAAGGACAGGTTCATAGACCCTTCCCTGAAATGTTGTTTTACAACCAAGATGCATCGACCGCATTGTCCTCCCCCTGGTCTAACTTGCTTCTTCTCCGAACAGTTCCTCAATGGCCTGTCTCTACCCGTGCCTTCCATCTATTTAGACATTTTAGACTTTTATGGACTACCCTTAAACCAATTTACACCTAATTCCTTTCGAATTCTGTCGGGGGCCTCTATAGTGTTTCAACATCTAAACCTCTCTTTAACCCCTCAAATATTCCACTGCTTCTTTCAACTGAAATCTTCTAAGGCAGGCCTTTTTTATCTATCCAGCCGTCCAGACTGCCAATTCCTAGTAAACATGCCTACTTCCCATAAGGGATGGGAAGAATTGTACTTCTTTGTGCAGCTTCCGGCACCTTTACCTTACTCTGATACTTGGAAGGTAGAACTTCCCGAATTGCCTCCCTTCCGGGAAATGAGGACCCAATGTCCTTTCCTGAAAGCTTATAAAATTTTGGGAGAGTCACATTATTGTTCGGATCATTTTATGAAAACTCCCCTTCTGAGCCACTTCGGACTATCCCCCCTCCCTTCAACGACCTCAATTGCTATAGGTAGGATGACACTTACCCTTCAATGTACCTTTCTCCCCGAATTATTCATCTTTCTCACCAATGCCTTTTGCAGATAACCTAATGCAGGACGCTCTGGTGAAAGGAGAAGAGGTTGAGGCTACCAAAAAGAAGAAGGCCTCAACAAAGAGGGGTAAATAAGTGGCATCTCCTTCTTCTCCTCGGAAGAAGTTGAGGCTCGCTAAGAAGGGAGCCCCGAGTTCATATGCTCTTCCCCCCTCCTCTTCCGGTCAACATGGTTCACAGTCCTTAACCGTCTACGAACCGAGAAGGAAGGACATCGTCTTATCCATCCCATCTTCGTCTCCTCAAGGAGGAGATTCTCCTTCCCATTCTCCTAATTCATCCCCCCGTTCGTATGATTCTCCCCTGCCTTCCCGAACCGAGTCCATCTCTGCTCCTATCCCCTCTGACACCCTTACTTCTCCTGCCCCTCTTCAGCGCGTCAGACCAACGCTTCCTTCCGAAGGAGAAGACCTTCCCCTTTCAACCCCCTCAAGGGCTACATTGGGGTCTTTGCTGCAGATCTGCCACCCTTCGGAGGTAAAATTTTTCAACCAATCAGGCGTGCAAGGCCCTTGCGAACAAGTAAGCAAATTGCTGGCTGAGGTACCAACTGTCCCTTTCCCCTCTTTACTGTACATATCTCTGTGTGTCAGCATATATTGATGGTGCTTTCTTTTCTCTAGGCCTCAACCTAGCACAGCAAAATGGTAGTTCACCTGGCTCAATTTTAGTCCAGCGTAGAGGCACGTCACTTTGCCTCTCTAGCGCAGCAAAAACAACTCGTTCGGCAGTTGAGCGAGAGAGAAGAGAAAGAATCTGACCTGAGGGGCCAATGTGAAGATGCTATGACACAATTGACCCTGGTCCAAAGTGAAAAGGAGGAGCTTCAACGAAGGAATAAAGACCTCAAGCAGCAAGTTTTCCTCCAGTCTAGTGAATTACAGCAGGTGGATATCCTCGCCCATGAACTAAAAGAGTATAAGGGGCAGCTCGGAGACGCCATCATTAAAGCCGCCGATTCTTCGACTGCTATCGAACAGCTCCAGCAAGAACGCCAACTGCTTCGACTGGAACGACAAGCCTGGGAAGCCACTAGGAAATCTTGCATAAAGAAGTGCCAAGAACTCTCCTCCATGGTGGCTGCTCTCCCTCAAGCTCTGTCGGCAGCGGATTGGCAACAGTCTGCCCTCCATAAAGAATACTCCGAAGCCCTTGCAGCTCTTGGTCAGCAAGCTATAAGAGCAGCCACTGAGAAGGATGCCTTGGCGGCCCAACTAACTGAAAGCCAAACCCAACTGGCTAACTGTCAAGCTCAACTAACCAGCTGCCAGTCCCAACTGCAGGAACAAGAAGCGGATCTGAAAGGGCGATATGTCAAGAAGGGGGTGGACCTGTTCATCCTGGGCTTTGATGGATCTTCGGCTCTGAATACTGAACGGGGATATCCGCCCCCGGCACGGACACTAGTTATTTAAATCCCGTAGATGCCTTATCTAAGTGTCCCCCCGAACTATTTGAATTATAACTTCCAACATCCTATTCCTTGTAATGACTTTTTTCTTAGTGTTGAAAAGTAATTATGTTAATATAGTTTTTTGTTGTTCTCCTTGCATGCCTCCTTGCGGGTCGGGAATTCTGAACCAATTTTGTGCTTTTCTCTTTTTACGCTGACGTTTCTTTTCTCGTGCCGCATAGCGCAATCACCTTCTTTGTTCGGGAACTCACTCAGAAGGTCTCGGATGGTCTTATTCATATCCGACCCAATTTTAGCTCGGCCAAAAATTAAATGACTTTTGCCTGTTGATCTTCACTGTCTCTCTCACTACTTCGGAAATGATATCTTGATTGTTGGAATGTATACTGAAAGCCTAGCTCTTTTTGTATGAACATTTTTATTTTGAAATAAGAATCACATGATCATTGTTTGCACTTTATATATTTATTATATGTGTGCATATTGTCTAATATTTTACATTGTAGATAACATGGTGCTTGGTGTGGCACAGAAGATCATGTTATCAGTATCTTGTAAAATATAAGAAGAGGCTTACAACCAAGATGGTTTTGGACAAACCGTTGGCATGGTTGTAGTGTAGCTTGGTATTGTTTTGTCTTGAACATAGAGTTACACTAGTACACTTAGGTGTATTGAGCAGGACCGACATAGAGGTGATTTAATTTATTGCTGACTACATAATTAAATCGGATCTCAGATATTATGTTGTACATGCTCTTAATCCCGATATAATAACGGGCACATGTACTTAGTATTTATTTCTTTGATTTACCAAAGGGTGAGATTTAGATGGATTAAATCAATATGCCCGGTAAGTTGGGAAATGATATTATTTACATGGTGTGCCGTTGATTATAGGAGGAAACCGTGTCCTATATATTAGGTTGATAATGTCCCCTTGAGGAGCTCATAAGGTTCATCATGTAAACCCAGCTGGTTGACTTAGTCAACATGATGATAAGGTTGAGTGGTACTACTCGAGGAGTTAGATGTTAATTAATTGATGGTCAGTGAATCAATTAATTGATGGACATTCGATATCTTAAACACGGGGAGATGGATGTACAAATAATATATGGAGCCCATATTGATTTATGGGGGTTGGTGAGGTAGTTCAATGATGATCCTCTAGTGGAATGGAACATCATTGATGGATCAAGTTTGTGTGGTTCCGATCCATCGGGTGGCCAAGATCCAACTCCTCCTTATGGTCCCTATCATAGCCTAATATAATCCTCAAGAAGCCTAGATCCAAGGATGTAAAACAAAACTCTAAAATAAACGGTTGGGATTAAATCCCTAGAACCGACGGTTGAGATTAAATCTCTAGATCCAATGGTTGGGATGAAACCCTAGAACCGACGGATGAGATTAAATCCCTAGATCCGATGGTTGGAATTAAATCCCTAGATCCAACGGTTGGGATGAAACCATAGATTTGACGGTTGGGATGAAACCCTAGATCCGATGGTTGGGATGAAACCCTAGATCCGATGGTTGGGATAAAACTCTAGATCCGACGGTGGAGATTAGATCCCTAGATCCGACGGTGGAGATTAAAGGAGGCTTAAGCCCAATTCTATAAATAGAGGGCTTAGGCTTGGGCAGCATATATAGTGCTTGGAAATTAGGGTTTGCCTATCTAGAAGTGGGCAGCAACAAACCCTAAAAGAGTTAGGGTTTTGGGTGGCTAGAAGTGGGCGGCAACATCTTTGTTCTCCCTAGGGTTTTGGCCGGCGCCCCTCTTCCTCTTCTCATCCTTGGCCGGTTCTCTTCTTCCTCCCTTTCTCCTTGGTGGCCGGCAGTAACATTGATACAAGGTTGGCCGACATTCATCCATATCCCATCTTGGTGGCCGGCGGCAACATTGCTTCAAGGTTGGTCGGTGCTCAAGAAGCCACTCCTTGGCCGGCGGTTGTATCAAGCCCTTTGGCTTGGTGGCCGGTTCTAGAAAGGAGAAGGAGTTTTGTTTAGTTCTTCTCTTTGTTTGCAGCGAACAAGGAAGGGAAGAACGCGATCTAGGAGGCTTCTACTCGTGGAGGATCTTCGCCCACACGACGTCCATGAGGAGGATAGGACATACGGTAGAAGATCATGAGGTATAAAAGTTTTACAACTTTATTTTCTGATCTTAGCATGTTCTTTTATGTGTTGATTATACAAGTGTGCATTTGTATATATTTTGTATAATCATGGACCCCGAAGACAAACACAAAAACTGGTGATTCGTCCATCGTCTCTTCTGCGGCTAACCAACTAGAAGAGTTGTGTTGCTTGAACAACTAGTTTGTTCAAGCGATCACTCAAGTTGTTAGCACGACGATGAATTGGTTGTGCTAAGGAAACTCATCCCATCCGGATTAGTTCTTTCATTAGTGAAAATTTTAATCCGGGGACATGGGAGCCAATGAGCCTCCGAAGCATCTCCCTTCAATTGGTATCAGAGCCACGGTTTCCGATTTTGTGTGTTTTGGATTCGGTTACTTTCATGTACATATCATATATTGAGTATGCCGGATAATAGTAGGATGTGCGTAGGCTAACTTTTTGGTTGCAGGCATAAGATCCGACTATTATGGCTATTTGTGTGTATGTGATTGTTTTGTGTGTGATTGTATGTATATTATTTGAATCCTCGGGGTTGACGAGGCTAGATTAGTATTTAATTTTTGTAATTAAATACGGTATTGTTTAGCCACTCATTTTAGTTTACTTTCGATCTAGATTATTTGTACACTCCTTCGTGGAGTATAGGATCGATGGATGTAAATTAAAATAGTTTATCTCGGCTCGGATCTCTTTGGTGACTTGTGCACGGGAAAAGATGGAGCGGACGAGGTGGCGACACGACGGGATGCGTATTGAAGAACAATGCCATAATAGTTGGAAAATTTCTATTTTTTCCATATTTATTGCTGATTTGTTTTTATATGCATGTTGTGTATGCTTGAAAATTCCTCATTGTCAATTTACTAAGTGGGAGAGGGACATTTTAATTAATTGTCGCGGCCTCCATTACAATTTGACGTGTGATGCAACAAACTTGCGCGCTGGCTCTGAGTGCCTTCCTCCCCATCGGATGAGTTTGTTTGCGGATCACTAGGTCAAATAATGGTTATAGGAAATTATTTAGGAGTGTGTGTACTTCCCCATCGGTAAGGCACATAATCCGAAATAATTCCCTTAGTATCGTGTAATGGTGCACACTTAGATGCAAATAAATAGTATCCTCCCCATCGGAGTCACTGCTTTTATTTGTAGAGCCAAAGAGGAACCAACTATTAATTTTATTTGTCAAAAAGTAAGGTTGACAAGATAATAAAATTAATGGGTAAAACCTCCTCTTACAAATGTAGAATTCGTATACGTCCACACTATCGTGGCATGCGATATTCTCGGTGTTTTGAGGTGTTGGTTGATTTCGGAATTTTATTGTTTTGAGGAATCAATAATATTTGAAATCTAATATTTTGATCATTGTGATTCTTAGGTTTTTCAAATGGCTTTCAACCCACTTGCTGTGATATTAAAAGAAAATAAACTTACTGTACCCAAATAATATTGATTGGAAAAGAAATATGGATAGTGTCTTAACTGTCGATGAGTGTCCTCCTACGCCTGTAGATGATTCTGGGGAAAAGGAACTTTTCGGATACCAGAATCGGGCTGCCAGGCAGGAAGCCATGGTTGCTCAGAAGGTTTCTACTTATAAGTCGAAAGGCAAAAAGAAGAAGAAACAAGGTGGAGCAAAAATGGCGGGTGGACCTCAGGGAGGAGTGAAGAAGCCGAAAGGCAAGTGCTTCACTTGTAAACAGACTGGACATGGGAAGAAAGACTTCCCCAACCTAAAGCAGTACAAAGGTAAATCTTCTACCTTAGTTGTTGAAACATGTTTAGTGGTGTTATCTACCAGTGCCTGGTGTGTAGATACAGGAGCCACTGATCATGTCTGCAATACTTTGCAGGGGTTCCAGGAAACCCGACGACTAGCTGAGGGAGAGATTACCATCTTCATGGGCAATGCTTCAAAGGTGGCGGCTATTGCAATGGGAGACGTTTATTTATCTTTTGATAGGAATAAAGTTTTGGTGTTGAGAAATTGTCTTTATGTACCTACTTTTAAAAAGAATTTAATTTTAGTTTCTAAATTGTTTATGGATGGATATTCTGTTTCTTTTAATGACAAAGTGGTTATAAAAAGGAATAGGGAGATTATCTGTTCTGGTACATTGGTTGGCAATTTGTATACTCTTGAACCAAAAGCTCTCACGATGCATATAGAAGTGAATAACTCATCTTCTAATTCCAATAAGAGAAAAGAACCTTCGAAGATGAACCAAACATATCTTTGGCATCTAAGGCTTGGTCATATTAACCTGAGTAGAATTCAAAGGTTGATAGCTGATGGACCTTTGGGTTCATTAGTAGTGGAGGATCTCCCAACCTGCGAATCTTGCTTAGAAGGTAAAATGACCAAGAGGCCTTTCAAGGCCAAGGGGTATAGAGCCAAAGATGTGTCAGAATTGGTTCATTCTGATCTGTGCGGCCCTACGACTATCCAGGCTAGAGGTGGCTTTGAATACTTCATCTCTTTTATAGACGATTATTCAAGGTATGGATACATTTACTTGATGCGCCGCAAGTCTTAATGCTTTGACAGGTTCAAAGAATTCAAGGCTGATGTGGAGAACCGTCAAGGTAAAAGTATCAAGACACTACGATCTGATCGTGGTGGCGAGTACCTCTTGGGAGAGTTTAAAAGTTACTTATCAGAGTCTGGGATTCAATCCCAATTGTCCGCACCTGGCACACCCCAGCAGAATGGTGTGGCGGAGCGAAGGAATAGGACTCTTATGGAGATGGTTAGATCAATGATGAGTTATTCTGAGTTGCCAATTTCGTTCTGGGGGTATGCGCTGGATACGACAATGTATACTCTAAACTTGGTTCCATCTAAGTTAGTACCCTCTACTCCCACAGAGTTGTGGACTGGGCGAAATCCTAGTCTAAGACATATTCGGATTTGGGGTAGTCCAGCACATGTGCTGAAGGGAGATGCTGGTAAGTTGGAATCTCGTACAGAAGTACGCTTTTTTGTTGGCTACCCTAAGGGAACGAAGGGTGGTTTATTCTATAGTCCTAGAGATCAGAAGGTGATCGTGAGTACGAATGCCATATTTCTAGAGGAGGACTATGTGATGAACCACAAGCCCACGAGTAGGATTGTTCTTGAGGAGTTGACAGGGGAAGTCCCGACTTCAGTACCACCGGTACAAGAGGAGGTACCACAAGTCACTGCACCGCGTGTCACAGAGCATACACAGGAGGCACCTCATCGTAGTGGGAGGGTTGTTAGACAACCTGAGAGATTCATGTTTTTGGGAGAGTCTTCGGACTTAGTCCTTGGTGAACATGAACCTGATCCCTGGACATATGACGAGGCACTCCAAGATAGAGATGCGGTATCTTGGCAAAGAGCGATGAATTCAGAGATAGAATCTATGGATTCTAATCAGGTCTGGGAGCTAGTAGAACCACCCGATGGTGTAAAAGTCATTAGATGCAAGTGGATCTATAAGAGAAAGAGAGGAGTAGACGGGAAGGTTGAGACCTTCAAAGCTAGGTTTGTTGCGAAAGGGTATACTCAAAAAGAGGGTATCGATTATGAGGAGACCTTTTCGCCGGTAGCTATGCTTAAGTCTATCCAGATTCTCTTATCTCTAGCTGCTTATATGGATTATGAGATTTGGCAGATGGATGTCAAGACATCTTTCCTTAACGGAAGTCTTGAGGAGAACATCTATATGCGACAACCAGAGGGATTCATTGCTAAAGGCAAAGAGCATCTTGTATGTAAGCTTAATCGGTCCATTTATGGATTGAAGCAAGCTTCTAGATCTTGGAACATCCACTTTGATGAGGTAATCCAGTCATATGGATTCATTCAAAGTCCGGATGAGCCTTGTGTATACAAGAGATGTGACGGAAACGTAGTGGTGTTTCTTGTACTATACGTAGATGACATTTTGTTAGTTGGCAACAATATCAAAGTGTTATCAGACGTAAGGGTATGGTTGTCCAAACAGTTTGACATGAAGGACTTGGGAGAAGTGGGACACATCCTTGGGATCAAAGTAATAAGGGATCGCAAGAAAATGATGTTGTGCTTATCTCAAGCTTCATACATTAACACTATCCTTGCTCGTTTTAGCATGCAGAACTCCAAGAAAGGTTTTCTACCTTTTAGGCATGGAGTTCCTTTATCTAAAGAGATGTGTCTCAAAACATCAAAGGAGATAGAGGAGATGAAGGCGGTTCCTTATGCTTCGGCAGTAGGAAGCCTCATGTATGCTATGCTATGTACGAGACCAGATATCTGCTTTGCCGTGGGCATGGTTAGCAGATATCAGAGTAATCCTGGACAGGGACATTGGACTGCGGTGAAGCATATATTGAAGTACCTGAGAAGGACTAGGGATTATATGCTGGTTTACCGGGCAGATCAATTAGTCCCTGTGGGTTACACGGATTTGGATTTCCAATCAGATAGAGACAACAGTAAGTCTACCTCGGGGTTTGTGTTTACTTTTGTAGGTGGAGCCATAGTATGGAGGAGTGTCAAGCAGAAATGCATGGCGGACTCTACCATGGAAGCTGAGTATATGGCAGCCTCTGAGGCAGCCAAGGAAGCTGTATGGCTCAGGAACTTCTTGATGGACTTGGATGTGATTCCTGGTTTGCCCAGAACCATCACAATTTATTGTGATAACAGTGGTGCAGTTGCAAACTCGAAGGAACCACGAGCTCATAAGGCGAGTAAACACATAGAGTGCAAGTACCACCTGATACGAGAGATCGTAAAGCGAGGAGAAGTAGCTGTCGCCAAGATTGCATCAGAGGATAACCTGGCGGATCCATTCACTAAGGCCCTTCTAGCAAAAGCGTTTGATAGGCATGTGGAGGACATGGGGATCAGATGTATGGCAGTGTGATGACAGCATAGTCTTTTAGTATAAGTGGGAGATTGTTGGAATGTATACTGAAAGTCTATCTCTTTTTGTATGAACATTTTTATTTTGAAATAAGAATCACATGATCATTGATTGCACTTTATATATTTATTATATGTGTGCATATTGTCTAATATTTTACATTGTAGATAACATGGTGCTTGGTGTGGCATAGAAGATCATGTTATCAGTATCTTGTAAAATATAAGAAGAGGCTCACAACCAAGATGGTTTTGGACAAACCGTTGGCATGGTTGTAGTGTAGCTTGGTATTGTTTTGTCTTGAACATAGAGTTACACTAGTACACTTAGGTGTATTGAGCAGGACCGACATAGAGGTGATTCAATTTATTGCTGACTACATAATTGAATCGGACCTCGGATATTATGTTGTACATGCTCTTAATCCCGATATAATAACGGGCACATGTACTTAGTATTTATTTCTTTGATTTACCAAAGGGTGAGATTTAGATGGATTAAATCAATATGCCCGGTAAGTTGGGAAATGATATTATTTACATGGTGTGCCGTTGATTATAGGAGGAAACCGTGTCCTATATATTAGGTTGATAATGTCCCCTTGAGGAGCTCACAAGGTTCATCATGTAAACTCAACTAGTTGACTTAGTCAACATGATGATAAGGTTGAGTGGTACTACTCGAGGAGTTAGATGTTAATTAATTGATGGTCAGTGAATCAATTAATTGATGGACATTCGATATCTTAAACACGGGGAGATGGATGTACAAATAATATATGGAGACCATATTGATTTATGGGGGTTGGTGAGGTAGTTCAATGATGATCCTCTAGTGGAATGGAACATCATTGATGGATCAAGTTTGTGTGGTTCCGATCCATCGGGTGGCCAAGATCCAACTCCTCCTTATGGTCCCTATCGTAGCCTTATATAATCCTCAAGAAGCCTAGATCCAAGGATGTAAAACAAAACTCTAAAACAAACAGTTGGGATTAAATCCCTAGAACCGACGGTTGAGATTAAATCTCTAGATCCAACGGTTGGGATGAAACCCTTGAACCGACGGTTGAGATTAAATCCCTAGATCCGATGATTGGGATTAAATCCCTAGATCCGACGGTTGGGATGAAACCCTAGATCCGACGGTTGGGATGAAACCCTAGATCCGACGGTTGGGATAAAACCCTAGATCCAACGGTGGAGATTAGATCCCTAGATCCGACGGTGGAGATTAAAGGAGGCTTAAGCCCAATTCTATAAATAGAGGGCTTAGGCTTGGGTGGCATATATAGTGCTTGGAAATTAGGGTTTGCCTATCTAGAAGTGGGCGGCAACAAACCCTAAAAGAGTTAGGGTTTTGGGTGGCTAGAAGTGGGCGGCAACATCTTTGTTCTCCCTAGGGTTTTGGCTGGCGCCCCTCTTCCTCTTCTCATCCTTGGCCGGTTCTCTTCTTCCTCCCTTTCTCCTTGGTGGCCGGCGGCAACATTGATACAAGGTTGGCCGGCATTCATCCATATCCCATCTTGGTGGTCGGCGGCAACATTGCTTCAAGGTTGGCCGGTGCTCAAGAAGCCACTCCTTGGTCGGCGGTTGTATCAAGCCCTTTGGCTTGGTGGCCGGTTCTAGAAAGGAGAAGGAGTTTTCTTTGGTTCTTCTCTTTGTTCGCAGTGAACAAGGAAGGGAAGAACGCGATCTAGGAGGATCTTCGCCCACACGACGTCCACGAGGAGGATAGGACATACGGTAGAAGATCGTGAGGTATAAAAGTTTTACAACTTTATTTTCTGATCTTAGCATGTTCTTTTATGTGTTGATTATACAAGTGTGCATTTGTATAATCATGGACCCCGAAGACAAACACAAAAACCGGCGATCCGTCCGTCGTCTCTTCCGCGGCTAACCAACTAGAAGAGTTGTGTTGCTTGAACAACTAGTTTGTTCAAGCGATCACTCAAGTTGTTAGCACGACGATGAATTGGTTGTGCTAAGGAAACTCATACCATCCGGATTAGTTCTTTAATTAGTGAAAATTTTAATCCGGGGACATGGGAGCCAATGAGCCTCCGAAGCAACTCCTTTCATTGATAAGTACCTATGCTGCTGCCATTACGATATCAGCCTCTTCACCTTCTTCCCCTTCCCAAGAACTACTGCAGTTCCTTTCCCTCAACTATAAATTATCACCCTCCATGTCTTCATCCTTCCATTTTACTCTCATGGCTTCAGCAGGACACCCCATTGAGATTTCTTCAGACTCCGAATCTTTCGAGATATGGGACTAGCTTTTCGGAGACGCTGAAGATTCTGAGACTCGCTCGACAGCCACCTTAGCTTTTCGCCCCCTTCCCTTTCCGCCTCACACCAAAGCTCCCTCCCCTCCCACGGGGAGGTCTTATCGAGCCCCTTTCCCTTCTTTCCGCAATCGGGTGTGGAACCCTCCTTTGACATGGGAGCACACAGTGGGAGATCCCCGGGCCTCTGCTGAACTTCCCCCACTTCCACCGCCCCTTGCCTTTATTCCAGTCTCCCCGACAAGGATCCATCCACCTCCTTTTGATGAAGGTCCACCAGTGATACCTCCTGCTCAAGGCGAGCTCTTCAGGGTCATCTTGGCACCTTCCCCTCTTGAGGAACCCTCTAACGCTTCTTATGTTAAGAGCAATCATAGAAAATCTTCGTAGCTTAAACGATGTAATCATTTTAAGTATGTTAATAAAAATGAAGGAGGGAATTGGTATTTGTTTTTGTCGTTTTCCTGTAGAAGTAAGGTTTCTATCATCAGAAAGACTGTAATATGGCCTGAACATACTTTCTTTTACCATCTCCCGAGGATTCGGACCCTTTTTTCTTATAATTACTGTACCAGCGACTTTTCACCTATTGTTGTTATGTTTCCCCTTATTTACCAGCATTCATTATCCTTACTTCCTCTGCTAATAAATGCGCCCTCCTCCTCCATCGTTATAAGGACCTCCAACCCCGGCTGTATAACATCCATCTTTTCCCCTCTTTTCCCTTAGCCATGGACAAAATGTCTGAACAGGGCAGCAGTTCCTTTCCTTCTGAAGAAAAGGTGGACGAGCAACGTTATATTGCTAACCTGGAAGAACAAGTGAGGTACTTGCAGCAGCGGCTGAGGGAAGTCTCCGCCAGCAACTACTCTTTGCGCCAACAGCTAGCAGGGTCCCAAAAGGAACTATCTAAGCAGATCTTCCTGCAGCAATCTTACTTTCGACAACTAATGTGCCAACCTCCGCCGCGCAAAGTAACTCCGTCGGCTCCTCCTAACCAAGAACTGTAATACCTTATATATAAGGGTCTTTTATTTTCTTCTTGTAAAAAGAATTAGAATGTGTAATCTTTCTAAAGAAATGAACTTTTATCGCTTGTCTTCTTCTTCCAGCATTTCTTGAGTTATGCTCCATTTCACCTTCCTCATACCCAAATAGGATGACACATAGCTGGGGCCTACTTCGGCTCTTCTGCCCTTTTATCCTGCTAGGAATATAATAATATAGAGTCGCTAAATGATCCGACTCTGCTGCTCTACAGCCACACGGGGATAAAATAATATATAGTTGAATAATGACTTCAACTTCTTCCGCTTCGCGGGGATAAAAATGATATATAACTGAGGAGATCTCAGTTCTTCTGTTCCGCCACCACACGGGGATAAAATAATATATAGTTGAATAATGACTTCAACTTCTTCCGCTTTGCGGGGATAAAGATGATATATAACTGAGGAGATCTCAGTTCTTCCGTTCCGCCACCACACGGGGATAAAATAACATATAGTTGAATAATGACTTCAACTTCTTCTGCTTCGCGGGGATAAAAATGATATATAACTCAGGAGATCTCAGTTCTTCCGTTCCGCCACAACACGGGGATAAAATAATATATAGTTGAAGAATGAATTCAACTCTTCCACTTCGCGGGGATAAAAATGATATATAACTGAGGAGACCTCAGTTATTCCATTCCGCCACCACACGGGAATAAAATAATATATAGTTGAAGAATGAATTTAACTCTTCCGCTTCGCGGGGATAAAAATGATATATAACTGAGGAGACCTCAGTTCTTCCGTTCCACCACCACACGGGGGATAAAATAATATATAGTTGAAGAATGAATTCAACTCTTCCGCTTCGCGAGGATAAAAATCATATATAATTGAGGAGATCTCAGTTCTTCCGTTCCGCCACCACACGGGGATAAAATAATATATAGTTGAATAATGACTTCAACTTCTTCCGCTTCGCGGGGATAAAAATGATATATAACTAAGGAGATCTTAGTTATTCCGTTAGCCACCACACGGGGATAAAATAATATATAGTTGAAGAATGAATTTAACTCTTCAACTTCGCGGGGATAAAAATGATATATAACTGAGGAGACCTCAGTTCTTCCGTTCCGCCACCACACGGGAATAAAATAATATATAGTTGAAGAATGAATTCAACTCTTCCGCTTCGCGGGGATAAAAATGATATATAATTGAGGAGACCTCAGTTCTTCCGTTCCACCACCGCACGGGGATAAAATAATATATAGTTGAAGAATGAATTCAACTCTTCCGCTTCGCGGAGATAAAAATGATATATAACTGAGGAGATCTCAGTTCTTCCATTCCGCCACCGCACGGGGATATAATAATATATAGTTGAAGAATGAATTCAACTCTTCCGCTTCGCGGGGATAAAAATGATATATAACTGAGGAGACCTCAGTTCTTCCATTCCGCCACCACACGGGGATAAAATAATATATAATTGAAGAATGAATTCAACTCTTCCGCTTCGCGGGAATAAAAATGATATATAACTGAGGAGATCTCAGTTCTTCCGTTCCGCCACCACACGGGGATAAAATAATATATAGTTGAAGAATGAATTCAACTCTTCCACTTCGCGGGGATAAAAATGATATATAACTGAGGAGACCTCAGTTCTTCCATTCCGCCACCACACAGGGATAAAATAATATATAGTTGAAGAATGAATTCAACTCTTCCGCTTCGCGGGGATAAAAATGATATATAACTGAGGAGACCTCAGTTCTTCCGTTCCACCACTGCACGGGGATAAAATAATATATAGTTGAAGAATGAATTCAACTCTTCCGCTTCGCAGGGATAAAAATGATATATAACTGAGGAGACTTCAGTTCTTCCATTCCGCCACCACACGGGGATAAAATAATATATAGTTGTAGAAAGAATTCAACTCTTCCGCTTCACAGGGATAAAAAATGATATATAACTGAGGAGATCTCAGTTCTTCCGTTCCGCCACCACACGGGGATAAAATAATATATAATTGAAGAATGAATTCAACTCTTCCGCTTAGCGGGAATAAAAATTATATATAACTGAAAAGACATCAGTTCTTCCGTTCCGCCACCACACGGGGATAAAATAATATATAGTTGAAGAATGAATTCAACTCTTCCGCTTCGCGGGGATAAAAATAATATATAACTGAGGAGACCTCAGTTCTTCCGTTCCGCCACCACAAGGGAATAAAATAATATATAGTTGAAGAATGAATTCAACTCTTCCGCTTCGCGGGGATAAAAATGATATATAACTGAGGAGACCTCAGTTCTTCCGTTCCGCCACCACACGGAGGATAAAATAATATATAGTTGAAGAATGAATTCAACTCTTCCTCTTCGCGGGGGTTAAAATGATATATAACTGAGGAGATCTCAGTTCTTCCATTCCGCCACCACACGAAGATAAAATAATATATAGTTGAAGAATGAATTCAACTCTTCCGCTTCGCGGGGATAAAAATGATATATAACTGAGTAGACCTCAGTTCTTCCGTTCCGCCACCACACGGGGATAAAATAATATATAGTTGAAGAATGAATTCAACTCTTACGCTTCGCGGGGATAAAAATGATATATAACTGAGGAGACCTCAGTTCTTCCGTTCCGCCACCACACGGGGATAAAAAATTATATAGTTGTAGAATGAATTCAACTCTTCCGCTTCACAGGGATAAAAAATGATATATAACTGAGGAGATCTGAGTTCTTCCGTTCCGCCACCACACGGGGATAAAATAATATATAGTTGAAGAATGAATTCAACTCTTCCGCTTCACAGGGATAAAAATAATATATAACTGAGGAGACCTCAGTTCTTCCGTTTCGCCACCACACGGGGATAAAATAATATATAGTTGTAGAATGAATTCAACTCTTCCGCTTCGCGGGGATAAAAATGATATATATCTGAGGAGACCTCAGTTCTTCCGTTCCGCCACCACACGGGGATAAAATAATATATAATTGAAGAATGAATTCAACTCTTGGCCAAGGATAAAATGATATATAACTGAGGAGACATCAGTTCTTCCGTTCCGCCACCACACGGGGATAAAATAATATATAGTTGAAGAATGAATTCAACTCTTCCGCTTCGCGGGGATAAAAATGATATATAACTGAGGAGACATCAGTTCTTCCATTCCGCCACCACACGGGGATAAAATAATATATAATTGAAGAATGAATTCAACTCTTCCGCTTCGCGGGGATAAAAATAATAT
Source organism: Wurfbainia villosa (assembly GCA_025175895.1). Taxonomy (NCBI): domain Eukaryota; kingdom Viridiplantae; phylum Streptophyta; class Magnoliopsida; order Zingiberales; family Zingiberaceae; genus Wurfbainia; species Wurfbainia villosa. Next base: position 108,249,886 of record CM045991.1, read on the forward strand.
ATAACTGAGGAGACATCAATTCTTCCGTTCCGCCACCGCACGGGAAAAAAATAATATATAGTTGAAGAATAAATTCAACCCTTCCGCTTCGCGAGGATAAAAATGATATATAACTGAGGAGACCTCAGTTCTTCCGTTCCACCATCGCACGGGGATAAAATAATAAATAGTTGAAGAATGAATTCAACTCTTCCGCTTCGCGGGGATAAAAATGATATATAACTGAGGAGATCTCAGTTCTTCCATTCCGCCACCGCACGAGGATAAAATAATATATAGTTGAAGAATGAATTCAACTCTTCCGCTTCGCGGGGAGAAAAAAGATATATAACTGAGGAGACCTCAGTTCTTCCGTTCTGCCACCACACGGGGGATAAAATAATATATAGTTGAAGAGTGAATTCAACTCTTCCTCTTCGCGGGGATAAAAATGATATATAACTGAGGAGATCTCAGTTCTTCCGTTCCGCCACCACACGGGGATAAAATAATATATAGTTGAAGAATGAATTCAACTCTTCCGCTTCGCGGGGATAAAAATGATATATAACTGAGGAGACCTCAGTTCTTCCATTCCGCCACCATACGGGGATAAAATAATATATAGTTGAAGAATGAATTCAACTCTTCCGCTTCCCGGGGATAAAAATGATATATAACTGAGGAGACCTCAGGTCTTCCGTTCCGCCACCGCACAGGGATAAAATAATATATAGTTGTAGAATGAATTCAACTCTTCCGCTTCACAGGGATAAAAAATGATATACAACTGAGGAGATCTCAGTTCTTCCGTTCCGCCACCACACAGGGATAAAATAATATATAGTTGATGAATGAATACAACTCTTCCTCTTCGCGAGGATAAAAATAATATGTAACTGAGGAGACCTCAGTTCTTCCATTCCGCCACTACACGGGAATAAAATAATATATAGTTGAAGAATGAATTCAACTCTTCCGCTTCGCGGGGATAAAAATTATATATAACTGAGGAGACCTCAGTTCTTCCATTCCACCACCGCACGGGGATAAAATAATATATAGTTGAAGAATGAATTCAACTCTTCCGCTTCGCGGGGATAAAAATGATATATAACTGAGGAGATCTCAGTTCTTCCGTTCCGCCACTGCACGGGGATAAAATAATATATAGTTGTAGAATGAATTCAACTCTTCCGCTTCCCACGGATAAAAAATGATATATAACTGGGGAGATCTCAGTTCTTCCGTTCCGCCACTACACGGGAATAAAATAATATATAGTTGAAGAATGAATTCAACTCTTCCGCTTCGCGGGGATAAAAATGATATATAACTGAGGAGACATCGGTTCTTCCGTTCTGCCACCACACGGGGATAAAATAATATATAGTTGAAGAATGAATTAAACTCTTCCGCTTCGCGGGGATAAAAATAATATATAACTAAGGAGGCCTCAGTTCTTCCGTTCCGCCGCCACATGGGGATAAAATAATATATAGTTGAAGAATGAATTCAACTCTTCCGCTTCACGGGGATAAAAATGATATATAACTGAGGAGACCTCAGTTCTTATGTTCCTCCACCACACGGGGATAAAATAATATATAGTTGTAGAATGAATTCAACTCTTCCGCTTCCCGGGGATAAAAATGATATATAACTGAGGAGATCTCAGTTCTTCCGTTCCGCCACCACACGGGGGATAAAATAATATATAGTTGAAGAATGAATTCAACTCTTCCGCTTCGCGGGGATAAAAATGATATATAACTAAGGAGACCTCAGTTCTTCCATTCCGCCGCCACACGGGGGATAAAATAATATATAGTTGAAGAATGAATTCAACTCTTCCGCTTCGCAGGGATAAAAATGATATATAACTGAGGAGATCTCAGTTCTTCCGTTCCGCCACCACACGAGGATAAAATAATATATAGTTGAAGAATGAATTCAACTCTTCCGCTTCGCAGGGATAAAAATGATATATAACTGAAGAGACCTTAGTTCTTCCGTTCCGCCACCACACGAGGATAAAATAATATATAGTTATTCAACTCTTCCGCTTCGCGGGGATAAAAATGATATATAACTTAGGAGACCTCAGTTCTTCCGTTCCACCACTTCACGGGGATAAAATAATATATAGTTGAAGAATGAATTCAACTCTTCCGCTTCGCGGGGATAAAAGTGATATATAACTGAGGAGACTCTTCACAGGGATAAAAAATGATATATAACTGAAGAGATCTCAGTTCTTCCGTTCCGCCACCACACGGGGATAAAATAATATATAATTGAAGAATGAATTCAACTCTTCCGCTTCGCGGGGATAAAAATGATATATAACTGAGGAGACATCAGTTCTTACGTTCCGCCACCACACGGGGATAAAATAATTTATAGTTGAAGAATGTATTCAACTCTTCCGCTTCGCGGGGATAAAAATAATATATAACTGAGGAGACCTCAGTTCTTCCGTTCCGCCACCACATGAGGATAAAATAATATATAGTTTACCAAGGGTCTTCAGCATAAAAAGTTAGCTGCTTCTCCACCGCTACTCCTCCTTCTTTCGTCCCGAAGAGAACACCCTCATCCATCCTCTCTATTGAAAAAAGGATTTCATTATATAGCATGCCATCAAAGAAATAAATCTTCGTTACCCTTCTGCTTAGGGCCTCCCTTTCTACTAACTAGGAGCCCAATATCCATTATCAGCCCATTTCTTCCTTTTTTTATAGGGGATGCTTCATCTTCCTCTCTTTAGTTATCTTCATCCCTTCCGCCTTCTCGTCTCCCTTTCCTGCATCTGTTCTTCTTTCCGCCGCCATCTTCCAGTGCCTTCAATCATCCCCTTTAGCCTTTTCCTTCCTTCTCCCACGGATAGGATGCATTCCTCCTTCTTCCGCGAAATAGCAAGCCATTACCCACGGGTCCAACGAGGTGATGGTCAGCCGCCATCTTCATCTTCGCCTTCGCCCCCGTCTACCACCGTCCCCCTTATCACACCTCTACTTTCTCCTCCACCTCCGTCTGAAACCCCTGCTACATCCACCCCACGCGAAACTGCCATAATCAGCCCATCCTCTTCCCCTATACAAATGACAAACCCTAACTCTCCCCTTTCCTTCCACTCCGCCTCAGGTATGCAGGCGTCGCCTCCTCCCTCATCACAACCCGAAGATGATTCTGGGGAGATCGTGCGCCCATGCCATTCAACCGCAGATACTTGTGCATCCTTGCCTTCATTTTCCCCGGAACACGCTTCCATCTTTGAACCCATGGTAATTGACATCTCCCCACTGCCTATTTCCCCTTCCGCCCTTCGCATGAAGAGCTCTTCACCTCCTATGGGCACTAGCCCACCCCCTTCTACTTCTCGCCTTCCCAACGAAGGCTCCTCCAGCCCTATGCTCATCTTATCATCCTCTCCGGATTCCTCACCAAATCACTTCCCTTTCGCAACTTCTGATGTGCCCACCTCATCGCCAGCCGTAGTGCACTTTCCCCCTCCTGCTCCTGATTCTTTGCTCTCGACGTCGTCCCCAGTGAACCTTCTAGCTAGTGCTCCTCCTTCTCCCCCCTTCGAACCCCTGCCTCAACCTATGGCTACCACCCCTATTCTTCCTCTTATCAGTGAACCCCCACCTTCAGTATCGTCCGCCCCTTCTTCTTCCTTTTCCCCTCGAAGTCTTCGAATATTGAATTTAGAAGAACTGGCTCCCCGGATGGAAGGCTTGCACCATGCTCTAAAATTGGTATGTTTCTTCAATCAACTTCTTTAAATTTTCTTACTGTATGATTTCCTTTCAACAATCGGCGTACAGGCCCTGACCAACTATCAAGAGTTAGATCACTCCCTCCAACAATATCAAGCTCAATATCTAAAGTTGGAACAACAGCAACGGGAGGATCTGGTGGCTGCTTTACATCGGGAACACCTCCTATCTCAACAACTGCAACAATGTCAGGAGCAACTGACAGAAGCTCGCCACCAACTTCAAAAAGATGCCAATACTATAGCGGCATTACAGGGACAACAGAGAGCTGGCACGGAACCATCTTCACTCCCGCGAGATATTCAGCCGACACATCCTGACCAGGAGTCTTCCTCCTCTCAAGAATTGATAAGTCTTCGAGACCAGGTAGCGGAGCTCTTTCAGGGGAGGCAATGGGATTCAGATACCATCGCTCGTCTTCGGGTTCATCACTAGAAAGTGGAGGATAAAATAGGGGACCTCCGCACCCGCCTATGCAAGGAGGTACAAGAAAACTCCTCCCTCATAACTTCTAGGGCGCATAGTCACACCCGTATACGCAGGCAGGAAACCTCCCTTCAGAGGTTGGGCACTGAGCTTACCCGCATCAGATCTTACTCCGAGGTGGTAGAGGGAATTTCAGCTTCGATGCGCTAGAATATGATGGACATGACGAACCTCATCCAGCAAGATCAATCCTCCCGAGCCGACGATATTTCCATCCTAGCCGATGCTATCATGGAGGTATCCCGACGCTATGTTGACATACGTCGAACCCTTCAAATGCAACAAGAGAAATGCCGCAGGCTTCATCGGGATCGGAGCCTGGACCGTCCGAACCGCCAAGAGTGGCTAACCATCTTGCTACACGCCACTTATCAAGATGGGTTTAACGAGGCGGTTCGCCAATATGCTAACCAAGGGCTTCCCCCGGTGAACCATTCGACCTTTTCCTTAAATTGGGAGGCTGGCTTTCGATGTTATCCCCCCGAACGGTTTAGGTTATAACCTGATGTATTATTTCGGGACGTAGTCCCTTTGTTATCTTCTTTTCTTCTTCAGAGTTCGCTATAAGAACTACGGTATCATTGTGAATCAATCAAAATCAGATGTACTACATATTGAATGAACACAATAAATTATCAAGTACATCCCCTCGAGGGCCCTCCAACTCCTCTTCTCTTATCCGTCATTTCTTATACAGTGTAGAAAGGTTTCAAATGAATAGCGTTCCATGGTCGGGAAAATTCCTTGCCCTGATCGTCCTTTAAATAATATGCCGACCCAGCTACGCGACGCATCACTTCATAGGGCCCTTCCCAGTTTGGAGCTAACTTTCCAGGATCTCCAATGTGATTAACTTTACGCAGAACCAGATCCCCCTCCTGAAATCTTCGAGGCATCACCTTCTTATTAAAGGCTTGCTGCACTCTCCGCTTGTAAAACTCCGCTCGCTTCTTTATCGTCTCCCGCTTTTCTTCCACTAAGTCCGACTCAGTGCTTCAAATAATTTGGTTCTGCTCCGGCTCGTACATTTCTACTCGGGCACTACTTAAAAGAGCCTCGACCGGAATAACAGCTTCCGTCCCATATACTAAACTGAAAGGAGTCTCTCCCATTGCAGTTTTTGGTGTGGTTCGGTAGGCCCACAAGATTCCGGGCAATTCTTCCACCCAATTCCCTCTATGAGTTCCCAATTTAGTCTTCAACCCTTGAATGAGAATTCTATTAGTGACTTCAACTTGACCGTTAGCTTGAGAGTGGGCTACCGAAGTGAAAGCTTGCTGAATATTGAGACTTTGACACCATTCTTTAATCTTTTTGCCCTGGAATTGACGTTCATTATCACTAGCTATCCTCCGAGGAATACCATATCGACAGACAATGTTCTTCCATAAGAATTGTATTACAACATTCTCGATAATTTTGGCAAGAGACTCTGCTTCCACCCACTTGGAGAAGTAATCTACGGCCACCAATAAAAATTTCTTCTGCAAAGGTGCCACAGGCATCGGACCCACTATATCCATTCCCCATTGATCAAAAGGACATGAAGCGACCATAGCTTTCATTAATTCAGCCGGCCGCTTGGACCGATTGCTATGCTTTTGACAAGCTGGACAAGTTTGCACTATATGAGCGGCATCTTGTTGGAGGGTAGGCCAAAAATATCCTGCTAACAGGGCCTTCCTTGCTAAATCTCTCCCCCCAGATGATTACTGCAACAGCCTTCATGAATCTCCCAGAGTACCCATTCAACATCCTCACTTCCTAAACATTTCAATAAGGGTCGTCCGAAAGATGTCTTGTATAAGTCTCCGTTTAAAAGGGTGAATCGTCTGGCTCTGCACATTAAAGCAGATGCTGCTCCTTTTTCTTCAGGGATCTTTCCATGCTGTAAATAAGCTATGATGTCGATCCTCCAATCAGGGATTGGGTCTGGTTCGGGCGCCGCTTCCTCCACATTGCTTATCGCTAGGGAAGCAGGGATTTCCACATGGACTGTTTCCAATGATTTCACTCCTTCCATAGTGCTAACCACCCGAGCCAATTCATTTTCCTTACCGTTATTCTCCCTTGGAATTTGCTTCAAGAGGACCTGCTGAAACTAAGCTTTTTCTTTCTCAAAAGCTTTCAAATACTTGTGCAACCTTTCTTCCCGAACCGCGAAAGAACCTTAAAGTTGTGATATCACCAGCTGGGAATCCGAATGGATTATAATTAAAGAAGCCCCTACTGCCTTAGCAGCCTGCAACCCCGCTAGAATAGCTTCATATTCCGCCTCATTATTGGATGCCCGATATCCCAGGCGTACGGCTATGCGGGTCTCCTCTTTATCAGGGGAAATTAACAAAACACCAACACCGCTACCCGTAGATTGGGAAGAATCGTCTACAAATATGTTCCATGCATCTGATCCTTCCTCTTTGGTTGAAGAGCCATCTTTCGAGCCAAAAGGTACCTCCGCCAAAAAGTCAGTGAGCGCCTGGGCCTTGATAACGGTTCATGGTTGGTAGTGAATATCATATTCACTTAATTCTACCACCCATTTGGCCAATCTTCCGAAGAAGTTGGGCTTAGTGATGACCTTTCCCAGTTCACTGTGAGTTAGAACAGTGATGGGATGAGCTAGAAAGTACGGCCTCAATTTGCGGGCGGTCAAAACTAGAATATATGTCAGCTTCTCTAGCTCTGTATAACGGAATTCAGCCCCTTTCAGAATATGACTAGTATAATAAATAGGTTGTTGGTGAGAACCCTCTTATTTCAGCAAAACAGAACTGATAGCTCCCTCCAAGACAGCCAAATACATCCATAATAGTTCTTCGTCCACTGGTTTAGCTAACAGGGGGAGCCCAGCCAAATATTTCTTCAACTCCTGGAAATCCTGCTCGCATTGATCGTCCCACTGAAATTTGGTAGCTTTACACAGAATCTTGAAGAAAGGTAGCCCTTTGTCCGCCGATCTGGCTATAAATCAGGATAAGGAAACAATCCTGCCCACCAACTTCTGGGTCTCTCGCAAGTTAGTGGGTGATTCATACAGACCTTCTCGGGGTTAGCCTCGCAACCCTTTCTCGATTACTATATATATACCTCAAGAATTCTCTTTTACCCCTAAATGCATTTTAGGGTTCAAATTTTCATATTATACCATCTCAGTGTAGCGAAGGTTTCATTTAAATCCTTGACCAAATCCTGAGTGGTTTTCGATTTGACTAGGATGTCATCCACGTAGACTTCCACATTTTTCCCTTTCTGCTCTGCAAAAATCTTGTCCATGAGGCACTGATAGATGGCCCCTGCGTTCTTTAAACCGAAGGGCATCACCACATAAGCGTACAACCCTCCTGCCGTCACAAAGCTAACCCTCTTTTGATCTTCTTTGGCCAAGGGTATTTGATGTTATCCTTGGTATGCATCCATTAGGGACACCACTTCATATCCTACAGTGGAATCTATCAACTGATCAATACGAGACAAGGGGTAGCAGTCTTTAGGGCACGCTTTATTCAAATCACGAAAATCGATACACATCCTCCACTGCTTAGAAGGCTTGGGGACCAAGACTACATTGGAAACCCACTCGGGAAATTGGATTTCCTTTACATGACCCGCCTTTAACAATTTGTTCACTTCTTCAGCTATGACCTTGTCCTTCTCAGGTCCAAAGTATCGCCGCTTCTGTTGGACGGGGCAGGCTCCTCTGGTTATGTTGAGATGGTGTTCAGCCACACGAGGGTTAATCCCTATAAGATCATGCACATCTCCCACAAAGATGTCTTCGTTCTTCCTCAAGCAGGCCACTAGCTCCTCCTTGGCCTCTAGCTGCTGCGCCACTCGTGTGACCTTTCCCAGAGCTATTTCCACCAGCTCTCCTTCCTCTATTTTGTCTTCTTTGGGGGGGATTCTTCCAAGACACAGACATCAGAAATGATGATAGCTTTCCCTTTGAGATCATCAGTTCGGGCCTTCTTCTGGTTATCCCAAACCATTTGCACATAACAGCTTCGGGCAGCCTTTTGTTCCCTTCGGACTTCCCCCACCAACGGTCCAACTGGGAATTTCAACTTCTGGTGGTACGGGGAAGCCACCGCCTGAAAAATAGTAAGGAAAGGACGACCAAGAATGACATTATAAGTGGACGGAGCATCCACGATGAGGAAAGGTATGATACTGGTTTTTTGGCTGGGCTTTACGCCCAGAGTCAGGGGCAACGAAATCTGTCCTGTGGGGTGGACCACATGCCCTGCGAACCCAAAGAGGGGTGTAGCCACATCTTCTAGCTGGGCATTTCCCAGCTGCATCTGTCCGAAAGCCTCCTGAAAGAGGATATTGACAGAGCTTCCCGAGTCGACCAGCACCCTAGCCACTTCGTAATTGGCCAGGGATATTCGGATAACTAAGGCGTCCGTGTGGGGCAGTAGGACACCTTGAAGATCTTTCGGCCCGAATGAAACGGGCGGTGCAGTTTGGACAGTCTGGTCGGTGATGATGGCCAGACTCTCCATGAGACAGGCATATGACTTCCACGCCCTGTTGGAGTCCCCGTCAGTGGGTCCTCCGGCTATAACATGGATAACCCCTCGTGTGGGAGCGTTATTTAGATTGGATGAGGGGCCCTCACCTGACAGGCCTACTTGAGAAACAACCTCCTGGGATGGCGTTTGGGGGAAAGTAACTTGAGGTTGTTGGTTATACGCCCTGGGCGGGCCATATTGGGTCGGGGCCCTCGCCGTGCTGGCCCTCCTGTCTGAAACCGCAATTGTGGGTATGCGGTTCGGAGGCGCTTCGGTTCCTCCTATAGCTTGAAACATCGGCCACTAGCGTGGTCATACTCCATATGATATTGGCAGAAAAATAGGGGGGGGGGGGTTACGTGGTATCCCCCTATATCCTAAGGGTCGCTGTAGTAGACCCTGCTGATCATAGAATTCCATCTCCCACTCCTTCCAAGTCCTTGCGGGAGGAGGTACCTCAGCGGCCATAATTTGTAATGGCGGCGCAGGGCGAGCACCCTGTAACAATAGCCGAGGCCTAGGAGCCTCTAGTAGAAGGGGTCGCGCATAACCTCGATGAGGGGGTACTTGAGGGGCGACGGGGCGAGTTCTTTCGGCTGGGACTGCTGCGGCAGCACGTTTAGCTCTCCGCACTTTTAGTCCTTCCTCCTTGCAGATGAATTGTTCCGCACGACTTAGCAGCTCCTCATAGTTGTTAGCAGGTTGTCTCAAAAGGGAACTGAGGAAGGGGCCTTCATTCAGCCAGTGCGGAATGGCGACTCTGAAAGATTCTGATCTTGCAGAAGGAATACCCCTAGCTGCAGAGGTGAACCGGTGAAGATACCCTCCGAGTGATTCTAAGGGCCCCAGCGTGATGTGCATCAAGATAGAGGCATCATGCTTATACACCTTGCAGCTGGCGAACTCCTGACTGAACATCCCCTAAAAATTAGCGAAATAAGTGATGGATCATGGAGGCAGAGTATTAAACCATTTTTGTGTCGAACCGATTAAGGTGGTCCGGAAGACTCGGCATTTGAGGGCATCGGTATAACAGTGGAGCGAGGCCGCTCCATCGAATTGCGATAAATGCTCTTCGGGATCCGTCGAGTCATCATACTTATCTACCTGGGGATTCCGGAAGTAGGATAGGGGGATTTCAGAGAGGATGTCCATGGTAAAAGGACTGGGCTCATAAACCTCTGGAGGCCTGGTCGACCGACTTTCACCCTGTTCTTCTCGTCGAGTCTGGGTTAAAGGTATAGTATTCTGGGGTGCTCTCCCCCCAAGTCCTTCTCCAGGCACTACTTCAACATTGATGGTTGCACGAGATGGAGGAGGCATTTCTGGGGGTGGGCCTCGAGAGGAAGGTACACCGAAATGAGGATGAAGATATTCGGTCCTTCTTCTTTCTCTAGCGAGGGCCTCCGTAATAGCGTTGTCCACTAGAGCCCTCAATTGTGATGGCAAGATGGTAATGGGTATCTCTTCCGTGATCTCGACGCCCATTTCAAAAGTTCCTACGCATAAAGGGTGGCAACTGATGCGGCGAGGAAAATGTAGGGATGTATACTGAAAAGTCTATCTTTTGTATGAACATCTTTATTTTGAAATAAGAATCACATGATCATATTTTTATGGTTATGCAATATTGTCTCATACTTTACATTGTAGATAACATGGTGTGTGGTGTCACACAGGAGATCATGTTATCGGCCCCTTGAAGAGTATAAGTAAAGGCTCACAACCGAGATGACTTTGGACAAACCATCGGAATGGTTGTAGTGTGATTTGGTATTGGTTTGTCTTGACCATAGAATCACACTAGTACACTTTGTGTATATTGAGCAGGACCGACATAGAGCTGATTCGATTTATTGCTGACTACATAATCGAATCAGACCTTAGATATTATTTAGTACATGCTCTTAATCCCGATATAATAACGGGCACATATACTTAGTACTCATCTCTTTGATTTACCAATGGGCGAGATTTATAGATTAAATCGATAGACTCGGTAAGTTGGGAGATGATATTATTTATATGGTGTGCCGTTGATTATAGGAGGAAACCGTGTCCTATATATATTAGGATGATGATGTCCCCTTGAGGAGCTCATAAGGTTCATCATGTAAACCCTGCAGGTGGACTTGATCCGACATGATGAAAAGGTTGAGTGGTACTACTCAAGGAGTTAGATGTTGATTAATTAATGGTCAGTAAATGAATTAATCGACTGACATTCGAGATCTTAAACACGGGGAGAAAATGTACAAATAATATATGGAGCCCATATTATCATATGGGGGTTGGTGATGTAGATCAATGATGAACCTTTAGTGGATTGGATCATCATTAGTGGATCGGACTTTATGTGGGCTTGATCCATGGGTGGCCAAGACCCAACTCCTCCTCATGGTCCCTAATGTAGCCTATTAACACCTCATGATGCTTAGATCCAATGGATAGAAACAAAACTCTAAGATCTATTGGTAGAGATTAAATCTCTAAGATCCGACGGTTGAGATTAAATCTCTAGATCCGACGGTTGAGATTAAATCCCTAGAACCAATGGAGGAGATTAATTCATGACTTATCCCTAACTCTATAAAAGGAGGGCATGGGGAGTGGTCATGGATTACATCAAGAACAAGAGGAGAGCGAGGGTTTGGGTGGCAAGGAGCAATCCTATTTGAGATAGGATTGGGATTAGGGTTTTGAGGCTAGGGTGGCACCAAATAAGGAAGGTTCTTTCTCTCTTCTTCTTCCTCTTTGTGCCAACATCCAGCAGCCTTTTTCCATCTCTTTTCCAGCCTTGGCCGGTGCCCAAAGTCCCCTTCTTCTTCTCCATAGATGGTGGAAACAAGATATTGTTATGGCAATCTCTTGCCATGATAAGGTTTTGATGTGTGTGGCAAAGGGTTTAAGTTAGGTTGTTATGTTGACTTGATATGTGCGTTGAAGTCGTGCAGGACTTAGTAATTCGAACATGAAGCTGTGGCGAGTTTCACATCTCATGACTCGGGCCTTGAGTCGGTGAAGGATAGCTTTGCAGAAGTCGTGCGCTTGGAGCATCCGAGGGACCGCCGGACGAGAAGCTTGGAGTGAAGCCAGAGGAAGTAGACTTCGAGGCAAGAGACGCGAAGGAGCATTGCAGAGTCGTGCGCCTGATGCTGCCAAGGGACGTGACCGCGAACGAAGAGAACTTCGAAGGCGAGGGACTCCGAGAGATGAGAGTGAGCGAATGTAACCTGGGAAGGGGTAGCTTTTAGGTGAAACTTGGCCATTTGGATAAGTGTCGGATGGGATTTCGACACCGCCGATCGCCATGGAATGATGATCGCTCTAAGTCGAATGTAGTTCGACCGTATTTATCGTTGGTTTGAGGCCAGCGACCGCCATATGTGGTAGTTATCGCCAAGACCATCGATCGGCCAAGGCGAATGATCGTCTAAAGGGTTTGGCCACGAACCGCTCGTAGCCGAGGGCGATTGACTGGAGCGGCATGGCCCGATGAGGTCCATCGATCGCCAAGTGTTCCGTTGGACTACAATGGTAGGGATCCGACATGTTCGGAGGTCGTTGGAGTGGCGACAGTCGACTGCCAAAGGGCAGCAGTCGACTGGTGGCGGCCAACGGGAAGAAAATCTTCCTCTCTATAAAAAGAGAGGGAGTGGGGCTTTGAGAGGCTAATGCTTGAGCTCTAAACTTCTCCCAAAGTGCCATACACGATTCCCTACTCTTCTACTTGTTCTAATCTCTATTCTATTGTAGAAGAGTGATCCTTGTGTAAAAGAGGTTACCTCCACCTAGCTTTGTGCAAAGGAGAGATCTAGTGGATTTGGAGGATTGATTCACCTTGGACAAATCGGACCGTGGATTAGCGGCGTAGCCGTGAACCACGTTACATCTCGTGTTTGTATTGCTTGTCTATCTTTTGTGTTGTTTTTATTTGTATTTGCATATTCCGCTTGCTAACGATTGTGTAGACGAACAAACAAAGAGAGTATTACGACATCCATCGTAAGAGGGCTATTCACCCCCCTCTAGCCGGCAAATCGATCCCCAACAAGTGGTATCAGAGCCAAGGAAAGCTTGTCGAGGACTAACCGCCACAACAAGCAACTTTCAAAATGGCTGGCTCCAACATCCACTCACCGAAGTTCGACGGCGAATTCTCTTGGTGAAAAAAGAGAATTGAGGTATTTTTCGAAACGGATTTTGATATTATGATTACAATGGAATCCGGTTTCGTTTTGCCTAGGGATGAAGAAGGGAAGCCAATAGAGAAATCTAGGTGGACCAAAAAGCAAAGAGAGGAGCACCTTGCAAACTCAAAAGCCAAACATCATCTTTTCAATGTGCTCCCCCAACAAGAGATCAACCGAATTGGAGAATGCCTAAGTGTCAAGGAGATGTGGGAGAAGCTAATTGAGCTTCATGAAGGCACATCCGAGGCGAAGCTAGCAAGGAGAGACCTCCTCCGCTCCCAACTCAACAACATTAAACTAGAAAAGGGAGAAAAGGTAATTTCCTTACATTCTCGTTTCAAGGAAATTATAACCGGTTTGTCAAGTGTAGGTGAGAAGCTATCAAACCGGGATATGGTTATGAAGGCTATAGATGCCTTTCATGATCCTCAAAATGGAGCTCCATGGTGGACTCATTTTATATCTCCAAGAACTTAGAAGTAAGCATCTTGGAGGAATTCTTCTCAATAATGGAGCTCCACGAAACAAGGCTTGAAGGAATACAAGAAGAGCCTAGAATTCAACCTTCAAGAGGAGTAGCATTGTTGGCAAACAAGGGGAAGAAGAAGATGGAAATCCCCTCCTCCTCTGATGATGAAGCATCCTCATCCTCCTCCATGGATAGCATGGAAGAAGTGTATATGGTAAGGAGGGTAAGGCGTGCTTTAAAAGGTTTTCATTTTAACAAATCAAATGATAGGAATAGAAGACCAAGGGGGAAAATTATTTGCTACAATTGCCAAGGAGAGGGACACATAAGGGACAATTGTCCCCTCCTAAACAAGAGCAAAGAAGAAAAGAAAAAGAAAGAAGAAAAGAAGAAGAAAAAGGGGAGCAAGAAAAAGAAGGAAGAGGAGAAGAAGACAAAAAAAAAAGGGGAAGACCAAAGCTCTAAAGGCAAGGACTTGGGATGACCCATCCTCATCCTCCTCATCATCATCGGATGAGGAGAATGCCTTTGTCACCAATTTGGCCTTGATGGCCTTTGATGACTTGGATTGCTCCTCCACCGAAAATGAAGAATCAAGCTCAAGTGGAGAGAGCTCAAGTGAAGGGGGAGCCTTCTCTACCTCCTCATCCGAAGAAGAAGAGGACATGAAAACTATGGTAACGAATCTCTCACCCCATAAGATAGTTTCCATGATTTCTAGCTTAACTAAGGATTTATTTAGAGCCAAAAAAAAGAACAAAAGCATGCTTGACCAAATTAAGGAATTAGAGCAAAAATTAGAAAAAGCATGTTTTAATGATAATGATGATGATGCATGCTCACATGAATATGTGCCATTTAATGTTAGTGATGCATGTATGGATGAAAATAGGGCTCTAAGGGAAAAGGTAGATTACTTGACAAAAGCCCTAGAAAAATTCACTATAGGCTCCAACACCTTGAACATGATTATAGGGAGCCAAAGAGCTAGCTTCAATAAGAAAGACCTAGGATACAAAGAAAAGAAAAATGAAAAGACCTATAAATGCCTAATTGCTAGGGGACAAGATAAGAAGAAGGTAATAGCTAGAAAATGGATCCCCAAGGAGTTTTTAGTGAACCCTATAGGCAAGAATTTATATTGGGTTCCAAAATCCATCCTTAAGGGTTAGAAAACCCCTAGGGTAGTCAACCATATGCAATTGACCTATATCATATTTTGGTTGACTTAGGATGGTGGGACAACTTTTTTAAATAGTGTTAGGTGATGATAACGTGCCTATAAATAGTTAATAATGCTTAAATCATGATGATTAATGTAATTACTATGCATGTTTGCAATCATGATTTATGATTTTGAAATTTGGCATATCATCATGAGAAATAGGGTTTAAATCATGCCTTAGGTGATATTTTGCTTATAATCATGATATAATATCTAATGCATGATCATTAATTGATGAATACTTTAGGTTCATGATCATAATGTAGAATTAATTGATATATATCTTTATGATCATGAGGATTGTTAGATTGATACTTAACCTTGATAAAATTGCATGAATATAATGGTTAAGTATATACAAATACCCCCTAAGATGCATCTCACACTCACCATAGGCTACTTTGATTGAAAACTTAGCATGGGTGAGATGTTAGGATGATACAAATGTCCACTAATGCCTATGGCATTTAGATGGTCATTTGAAGTATCAAAATAGCAATAATAGACCAATCATGGGGAAGACTTATGTTTAATTCATAGACATATTACCCAAAGATCATGGTTGGATATTTCACATGTTTTCAAAACAATTTCTTACTTTAAAATCCATGTATTCATGTTTTGAAACAATCCTAAGCAATACTAGGTGTTAAAATGGATACTAACATGCTCAAAAACTAGTGGTTTTTAAAGCTTTTGGATTTTTGGCAAATCTCGAAAAATATAATGATTTTTCTTGAAAACCTATTTTTCATTGATAGATATACTTAAAGGAAATATGTTCCTCAAATTTCATGATTTTTTGAATTTTCTGGAATTTATAATGCATTTTTGAATTTCACCCAGAAAATCAGAATTTCGGAATCTTTTGTGTCAGTCGACTGCCATACTGATAGCAGTCGACTGCCCACCTGAAATACAGTCCAATATTTTCTGATTTCAATTTTAATCATGTTTTTGGGTATTTTCCTTCTATTAAACTTGATGTCATGGGTTTATAACTTAGTGTTAATCTTTTTGATGGTGTCAAAGGGGGAGAAGTAATTATGTTTAAGTAAATTATGATAGGAGGAGAAATATGTATGGGGAGTTTCATGGATTAAGGGGGAGTTGCATGTTGCTATATCATGTTTATGTTTATATGCTTTCTTACCTTAAAATTTCTATCAAATGTTTTTACCTAACTTAAACGGATTGCCACACATCAAAAAGGGGGAGATTGTTATGGCAATCTCTTGCCATGATAAGATTTTGATGTGTGTGGCAAAGGGTTTAAGTTAGGTTGTTATGTTGACTTGATATGTGCGTTGAAGTCGTGCAGGACTTAGTAATTCGCACATGAAGCCGTGGCAAGTTTCACATCTCATGACTCGGGCCTTGAGTCGGTGAAGGATAGCTTTGCGGAAGCTGTGCGCTTGGAGCATCCGAGGGACCGTCGGACGAGAAGCTTGGAGTGAAGCCGGAGGAAGTAGACTTCGAGGCAAGAGACGCGAAGGAGCATTGCAGAGTCGTGCGCCTGATGCTGCCGAGGGACATGACCGCGAATGAAGAGAACATTGAAGGCGAGGGACTCCGAGAGATGAGAGTGAGCGAATGTAACCTGGGAAGGGGTAGCTCTTAGGTGAAACTTGGCCATTTGGCTAAGTGTCGGATGGGATTTCTCGACACCAGTCGACTACCATGGAATGGCAGTCGACTGCTCTAAGTCGAATGTAGTTCGACTGGTATTCGACTGGTTGGTTTGAGGCCAATCGCCATATGTAGGGCGGGCCGATCGAAGGCGCAATCGAGTTTTAAAGGGTTTGTCCACAGGCAGATTCGTAGTCATTGATCGCGTCGACTACGGAGGAGCGATCGATGATGAGGTCCATCAGTCGACTATCAAGTGTTCCGTTGGACTACAACGGTCGGGATCCGACGTGTTCGGAGGTCGTTGGAGTGGCGCAATGATCGCCAAAGGGTAGATCAATCGTGGCGGCCAACGGGAAAAAAATCTTCCTCTCTATAAAAAGAGAGGGAGTGGGGCTTTGGGAGGCTAATGCTTGAGCTCTAAACTTCTCCCAAAGTGCCATACATGATTCCCTACTCTTCTACTTGTTCTAATCTCTATTCTATTGTAGAAGAGTGATCCTTGTGTAAAAGAGGTTACCTCCACCTAGCTTTGTGCAAAGGAGAGATCTAGTGGATTTGGAGGAGTGATTCACCTTGGACGAATCGGACCGTGGATTAGCGGCGTAGCCGTGAACCACGTTACATCTCGTGTTTGTATTGCTTGTCTATCTTTTGTGTTGTTTTTATTTGTATTTGCATATTCCGCTTGCGCTAACGATTGTGTAGACAAACAAACAAAGAGAGTATTACGATATCCATCGTAAGAGGGCTATTCACCCCCCTCTAGCCGGCCAATCGATCCCCAACAGATATAGGGTTTCCCTTGGTGTCTTGATAGTTTTCCACCATCTCCTTCTCCTTCTAGTTGGCCAGCGGCAAGGCCTTTGATAGCTCCTTGTTGGTTGAGTTTTGGAAGGAGAAAAACATTGTTTCTCTTCTTCCTCTTGCTTGGGAAAAGCAAGGAAGGAAGTTTTGCGATCTAGGAGCTTCGACTTTTGGTGGATCGTCGCCCACACGATGTCCAAAAGGGGGAAGGTCATACATTAGAAGACCAAGAGGTATACCTATTCTTCTTTCTCTTTTATTCATTGCTTGTGTTTGTTTTTCAAATATAAGCATGTTATATTTCTGTAAATAGGCTAAATAATACTTGGATCCCGAGTATAAACACAAAAATTGGCGATCCGGACATCGTCTATTCCGCGGCTACTCGTAGAATAGAGGATGGTCGCTTGAACAACTAGTTTGTTCAAGTGACCTCTCTAAACGAATAGCACGACGATGACTTGGTTGCTTTGGGAATCCCTTTTGTCTAGGATTAAATTTTTTAATCCGGGGACATCGAAGGGATCACCATGGTCAAGCAACCGAGGTGAAGGGGAAGCGAAGTTTCCCCTCACGGATGTAAGGGATCGTTTGAAGGCTAGAGGGGGGGGTGAATAGCTCTTTTCGTTTCTACAAAAATAATTAGCGGAAGCAAACACAAGTAATATATGTAAAAACAAAAACCAATGCTAACAAAGCCTTTACGTGGTTCGGAGATAACGCTCCTACTCCACGGCGATCCTTAAGGTGGATCAACCCAAGCAATTTCACTATGAAGCTTTCTCTTTACAAAGACCTCCTCTTCTTACAAAAGATGACAATGAAGATTTGAGAGGAGAAAGGAGATTAATATACTTAGAAAGCTTTGGAAAACTTGTAGGAGCTTAGAAGGAAGATCAGAATATAAGCATTAGGCTCTTCTTGCTCCCCTTGGGCTCTTTTTATAGGAAAGAGCCTCTTATGACTTTCATCATTCTAACCGGATTGCGGGATTTGCCGCATCGCCATCGCTAACGGAAGACTATCACGACTACCAACAAGGGCGGGGCCGATCGATGTCGCCAGAGTCCGACCGCCAGCGATCGGCCACGGCCATGTTGTTTCAGGCGATCGACCGCCAATGATGGCACCGATCGCCACCAGATCGGCGATCGAGTCGAGTCGATCCATCGGTCGACCGATAACCACCACGATCGATAACATGACCTTCCAAACTCTAATGCTATATTTTAAAGGCCAGTTCGACCGACACCATGTTCCGATCGGACACACTCAAGTATGACTAATTCATACTTGAAAACATAACCTAAGCCTAGACTTAACCTTCTAGCTTCTCCATCACCTTGCGCCTCTAGGATTTCTCCGAGTCCACGACTCCATCCATACGCTTGCCTTCAAAAGCTTCCTGCGGTTTCGTCATGCTTTAGGTTTCTTCTTTGCCAAAGTACGCTTGGACTTTACGCCGCCAAGACTACATGCTTGGACTTATGCCGCCAAGACTTTCCGTTGGTCTTCCTTTTCCCAGGACTGCTTGGACGTTACGCCCAAGACTACATGCTTGGACTTATGCCGCCAAGACCTTTCCTTGACTTCTCTTTGCCAAGATCACACTTGGACTTGTCTTTTACCAAGTCTTCATACTTGGATTTTCCTGTCACTTAAACATGTATACAATTAGATCACAAAATATTGCCTAACTTAGATGATTATCCAAACATCAAAATATATATAAATGCTTGGGGCATTGTTGCACCAACAATCTCCCCCTTTTTGATGTTTGGCAATCATTTAAGTTAGACCTTTAATACATAAACATATTTCAATATGAATTCTAATGTCCCTTCTCCCCTTTGACATACAACAAAAGGAAGAGGTTATTCAATAAGTGGAAAGAATTATAATTAACATCTTGAATAAAAGTATAAAATTGATATGAAGCTCCCCCTAAATCCAAGACATGTTTCATGATAAACAAAACATAAGCAATAGGCAAATATGTCCTAGTCTTGCACCAACAATTATATAAATAAGGGATTTAGCTCCCCCTAAACCAGTGCACCAAGAAAATCCGCCTTTCCATACAAGGTATCATATATATATTGTGGAAATTGTATAATGTCCAAAATTGAACCTTTTAACCGATGAAAAAACCACTTTCCATTCAAAAGCAGTGACACCGGTTCGATCTGAGCGAATAATCGCTGACCATAGCGATCGCCAATAATCTGATCGATCGATATCGACAAATCAATTTGAGTTTTTCAGTCAAAGTTTGAAAATGCGTAGAAAATTAAGTTGGTGTCCAAAATCACGAAACTTGGCATACACATTCTATTCGACTAGTATAACATATGAAAAATATTAGATGAAAAACATGTTCATCAGATTGATGGATTGATACGATATTTAAAACAACAAAAATCATGACACAAAAAGTGTAATTGTATCGTATCAACATTCAAAACTTCGTACTATATTCTCAACTACTAAACTTGATAAACAATAAATTGTAGGCACTAATAGAAGTGAATAAAAACAATTTCATATCATCAATCAAAAGTTATTACATAAGTAGGAGTTTATGCCGTACATATGGCCAAAAAGAGAATAACAAAGAAAATAAGCGATCTAACGATCGTCGTCGTCAGCATCCATCGGTGCCGATGACGAACCATCGTGAGGTGGGTGTCCAGGTGCAGCAGGGCGAAGAATCGCCAAGATGTCCTGCTGCTGCCGATGCACCTCTCTCACGAGGGAGAGGAGCTCCTGATGCTCTAGGCGCAGCTCCTCTAGACGTGTGTCCACCCGCTCCGCAAAAGCATCGGCGCACCGAGGGATGTGTACAGTAGACTAGTATCGCTGCGGCAGCCTCCCCTGCAGTCCCTCAAGAACACTGCGGCACCACCTCGGCTACTCCTGCGGCACCATCTCAAGAACACCTTCCGCGTGATCATCCTCTGGTGCCGGAGCGGCACCTGCTACCCGCCGTGCTGGGTCCCAGAAGACGGATCCTCTGTCGGCCTTCAGGCCCGCCAATGAGAAACTCCGTCGAGTCATCTGATCATATTTCCTATTCATGATTTTAATGACTCCTATATTCACATCAATGCCCACAGAGCTGAGCCATTGAGTGAGGACATTTCCAAATGGTATGTGAACCTTCCCATTGTTTGGTCTTATGAAATGAATGATGCATTGGAAGGTATTTAGACCAATGTCAATGTCTAAGTATTGACGAAAGAAATGCATGAGAAGTAGATGTGGAGGGCGAACCAAGGCCAAACCACGGGTAACAATGGGAAGAAGACAATGAGCAATGACCTTATAAAGGACATTGTCAGAAGCAGACAGTTCTTGTGATTGAAATAAATTGGTGTTCAAAGGTCGAGGATAGTGATAGAAGGTATCATGAAGGATATCTAAAGAAATCTCCTCAAAGGGAGATGGAAGAGGTTCACTCCAAGATGGATATAGAGTGAAATCACTCTAAGGAAGACATCCGAGAAAATCGGTCCAGACCGGGGATCGAATCCAGATCGCTGAGCAACGCGAGTCCGTATCTCACCATCTCCAACCTGGCCGTAGGTTGTTGAAAAATTCAGAGAGGAGGGTGATGTTTACGTGATGTTCACAGAAGACCAACGACTCAAGGTTGTAATGTTGGATGATTTGAACTATGTCGAAACAAAAGTCTTTAAGAAACTTGGAATCCATTGACCTAGGTGGAATAAGGAATTTGTTTTTATGAAACGCACTTTCAAGGGCGGAATTTGGAAATCTAGGATCAACAGATGGTTGAGGGTCTCGACGGCCTCATTGGTCGGAGGTGCAGTAAGCTTAGTAGTAACATGCTTAATTCTAAATGGGCGAAAAAGACAAAAATGCACAATGTAGGTTGATGATGCATGAGCAAGATAAGCATAGGTTAGTGAAAATCATAGGAACAAAACAAAACAATGATCATGAAAGAAAATATACCTAGGTGGCATGGTGAACAAGGATTAGTGCCGGACAACGAAACCCTAGCAAGTGTGCGGACCTAGAGCGCGAGGAGGGACACGAGAAGCTTCTCGAGTTGGAGAGCACCGACATTGCGTGTCGATGGAGTCGGAAAAGAAAAGGAACGCAAAGAGGTGCGGTGGGCGATCGTCGAAGAGGAAAGAAAGAGAGAAGTCGAGAGGTTCTGGCGAGTCGAACCGGTGGAAAGCCCTAAAAGCCGTGACGGATACCGTTAGTCGGCGATCGGATCGATGGATATCGGGCCGAATCGATCAGTCGATACGAACCATTTCAGCGTCGATCCGCCATAAATGGCAATCGATGGTGATCGATCGGCCCGACCCGATCGATACGAACTATTTCAGATGCAGCGTCGCCATAAATGGCGATCGAATCGATGGTGATCGATCGATCGCCATAAAGGGCAGTCGAACTGATAACGAACTGGGTGAGCTTGGTTCGATATTGGCGTATCGAATCGAGTGGCGTTAGGTACGATCGTGATATCACGGTCGATAGCAATTTTGGCGGTTAAAAATTCATAATTAATTCAATAAAGATCAAAAATTCACGAAATTTCGTGGGTAATATTGTTAGATCATTTCCTATCAAGGAAAAATTATTTTAAAGGTATATTACCTCTAGATTTTGATATTGACACAATCTTGAGATTTTGCAAAAGTTATGATATCTTTGCAAAACTTTGTATCACTTTGGCTTATCAATAGGAATTTGTTTCTCAAGGTTTGATAGACATAGTTTATATTTTATTTTATTTGACATTTCCAATCATATTCTTGGAGCTATATGCACATTAATCGTACATAGGCCTTCCCAATGATTGGTCCAATGAAGGATTAATGTTTCTAGATGACACTTTGGTTCACAGTAATGCATCATAACAAGCATGATGAACCAAGTGCATCTCCCTAACATCTCACATGTTGTCTAGGTGGCTTAATACAAAAATCATGGTTTCCTAAGTGTTTTGTGAGATGGTTAAAGGTATAAATCCTAGTATTTCTATAGAATCATGCAAAAACTACACTTCTATTCTACAAAGCACATCCCAAGTTCTCTCCTAAGTGATGAAAATTCTAGTTCGGGGAGAGGCTTGGTAAAGATGTCGGCTAGGTTGGACTTAGATTCAATGTAATTAAGCTCAATGTCCCCCTTTGCCACATGGTCTCTAATGAAGTGATGTTTCACTTCAATGTGCTTGGTCCTAGAGTGATGCACCGGATTTTTGGTCAAGTTAATGGTGCTCACATTATCACAAAGTACTTTTATGTTGGAGTAAGTTAGCTCATAATCTTCTAAGGTATGTTTCATCCATAATAGTTGAGCTACACAACCACCCATAGCAACATATTCGGCTTCGGTGGTTGATAAAGCAACACAAAGTTGCTTCCTACTACTCCAACTAACTAGGGAGGACCCAAGAAATTGGCATCCACCACTAGTACTTTTCCTATCCAATTTGCACCCGGCATAATCGGAATCGGTATACCCAAGTAATTCAAATGACCTAGTCCTAGGGTACCATAGACCTACATTTAGTGTGCCCTTGACATATCTTAAAATTCTTTTAACAGCAACTAAATGAGATTCCTTAGCACATAATTGATACCTAGCACACATACCAACCGCAAATAATATGTCGGGTCTACTAGTGGTTAAATACAAGAGGCTACCAATCATGCTCCTATAAAGGGTAAGATCTATTTGTTTTCCTTCACTATCACTATCTATTTTGGCATTGGTTGCCATTGGAGTTGACACTACCTTAGCATTTTCCAAACCAAATTTCTTAATCATTTCCTTAGCATATTTGGTTTGATAAATGTAAATTCCTTCACTAGTTTGTTTAACTTGCAAACCTAGGAAGAAATTTAATTCTCCAACTAGACTCATTTCAAACTCTTTTCCATATTTTGAATAAAGTCTTCAAGAAGCTCATCATTTGTTGACCCAAAGATAATGTCATCAACATACACTTGGGCTACAAAAATATCCTTAGATGTTGACTTTATAAAGAGAGTTTGATCTATACTACCCCTTCTGAAATCCTTGGAGATTAGGAAAGTTGACAATCTTTCATACCAAGCCCGGGGAGCTTGTTTCAAACCATATAAGGCTTTCCTAAGTTTGTATACATGGTTTGGGTAGTCCATATTTTCAAACCCGGGAGGTTGTTCTACATACACCTCTTCCTTAATAAACCCATTTAGGAATGCCGATTTGACATCCATTTGATGGAGTTTGAAACCCATATAGGAGGCATATGCTAAAAGTATTCTAATGGACTCTAATCTAGCAACTGGGGCATATGTTTCATCATAATCAAGTCCTTCAACTTGATTAAAACCCCTTGCAACTAATCGTGCTTTATTTCTAGTGATATTCCCTTGGTCATCTAGTTTGTTCCTAAAGACCCATCTTGTAGTAATAATAGTGTTTTCACTTGGTCTAGGAACTAACTCCCACACTTGACTCCTATCAAATTGAGCCAATTCATCTTGCATTGCTAAGATCCAATCCGGATCAAGCAATGCATCTTTAATGTTTTTGGGCTCAATTTGAGAAATTAGAGCTATATGACTAGTGGGGTCCCTATGGAATGACCTAGTCCTAACTCCTTGAGATAATTCACCCACAATTTGATCTAATGGGTGACTTTGATGAACTCTTATGGTTCTAGGAGGTGTATCAAGTTGAGTTTGATCATGATCTACTTCAATTCTATGTTCATTATCGGAATCATCCCTTACTTCCCCTTGATCCAATCCTCCCCCTTGATTATTACCCCCTAAGTTTAAATCTTGAAATTGTTTGGTCATTTTCATTATTTATGTCATCATCAATAGGGGATTTTCTAGGGTATGTATTTGAAGTTTCATCAAATTGAACATTTGATGATTCTTCAATCTTTTGAGTCCTTTTATTGTAGACTCTATATCCTACACTAGTGGATGAGTATCCAACTAGGATTCCCTCATCCGCTTTGGACTCAAATTTACTTAGGTTGTCTTTGGTATTTAAGATATAGACTTTACATCCAAAGACCTTAAAATAATGAATTGTTGGAATTGTACCATTCCACAATTCAAATGGAGTTTTTCCTAAAAACCTATGAATTAATACCCTATTTTGGATATAGCAAGCGGTATTAACCGCTTCCGCCCACAAGTAGCTAGGTAAGGAATATGCATTAAGCATTGTCCTAGCCGCTTCTTGTAGGACACGATTTTTTCTTTCCACAACCCCATTTTGTTGGGGTGTTCTAGGACAAGAAAATTCGTGCTTGTACCCTTGTTCTAAGCAAAAAGTTGAAAAGTTAGAATTCTCAAACTCTCCACCATGATCACTACGGATCCGGTTGATTTTGAGTTTTCTTTCATTTTCTACTCTTTTGCTAAATCCTATGATTATTTCTAAGGTTTCATCCTTATTTTTCAAGAAAAACACCCAAGTAAACCTAGAAAAATCATCTACTATTACCAAGCAATATTTACTACCAATTATAGATGGGGTACTATGGCAATCAAATAAATCCATATGTAGCAATTCTAATGGTAAAGCGGTACTAAGTAAGTTTTTACCTTTGTGTGATGTTTTTGATTGTTTCCCTTCTTGACAAGCATCACACATCTTGTCCTTGAGATATTTGACTCTAGGCAATCCTTTGACTAGCTTCAATTTGGCTATTTTGGCTATATTCTTCATGTTTATGTGACCTAGTCTCCTATGCCAAAGCCAACTTTCTTCCTCTTTTGCAATAAGACACTTAGTGGAAGGATTAGTAGCATAAGATAAATCAACATAATATATATTTGATTTTCTAAAGCCTACTAACATGCAATCATTTATAGTTTTGTGTCTTATAAAGCATTTTGAGGAATCAAACTTAACATCAAAATTTGCATCACATAATTGGCTTACACTAAGTAAGTTAAATTTCATATTCTTAACTAATAGAACTCTATGAATAGCAAGATTGGGAGATACCTCAATGGTGCCCTTTCCTAAGATTTTAAGTTTGCCGCTATTACAAAAGACACTTTTCCTTGGCTAGTGTGGTTGATAGTGGAGAATTTTCTCTCATCCCGGTCATATGCTTTGAGCACCCACTATCAACTATCCACAAGCTTGGATCTTCTACCTATGTCACATGAAAAACACAATCCTTAGGTACCCAAATCTTAGGACCACTAGCATTAGTTATAAATTTCTTTGGTACCCATGCTTTTCTCCCCTTACTTTTAATCATGGATTTTCTACTAACTAGGGATGCAAATGCACCTCTTTCTCCTTAGGTTTATATCCTAAACCGGCCTTATTGTAAATTGCCCTTTGGTCCTTGATAATCATATCTAGATATTTGGAACCATTAGTGAACTTTTCTAGGCATGTTCTTAATTTACTTATTTCTTTTCTTAACTCATCATTTTCATCCCTAAGAGTACACTTATCATCACTAGATGATTTATCACATGATGCATCTATATTCTTAAATGATTTGATTTCTAATTTTAGATCCTTAATCCTAGTTTTTGATCTATTTAAAGCATTTTGTAAGCATGCAATAGTCTTATAAAGTAAATCTACTTTGGGTGAGTCATTTACCTCATCATCATCACTTGATGATGCTTCATCACTGAAGAGGAAGAAGACTCTCGCTTGAGCTTCGGTTTCTTCCAATGCCATGAGGGCTAAGTTCCGGGTTGAATGGCAAACTTCTTCACCGTCGGTAGACTCCTCCATACTTAGAGTGTCCCACGTTTGTGCCAACATCGCCTCCTTCTTCTTCTTTTCCTTCTTCTTCTTATCCTTCTCCTCCTTTTTCTTTAGTTCTGGGCAATTGGGCTTTATATGCCCTTTCTTGTTGCAAACCAAAACACGTCCACGTTAGAGATAGAATTTGAATTGTTAGAAGATTTACCTCTTGAGGATTGAAACATCCTCTTCACATCCTTCTTGGTGAGCCTCCTTGACTTCCCACCAAATTTCTTGACGTAGTGTGCTACCTCACTTGCCGACAACTCATCCTCACTACTTGATGAGTCCTCCTCGGATGAGGAAGACACCTCCTTCTTTTCCTTTTTCTTCTCCTTCTTTCCTACAACAAGAGCTATACCCTTCTCTTTGGATGAAGTGTTAGCTTGTTCATGCAATTGAAATTCACAGAATAACTCATCTAATTTAACTAATGAAAGATCCTAGAGACCTTATAGGCATCTACCATTGAGGCCCATAAGGTGGTCCTAGGAAGGCTTGTAGTACATACCTCACAAGGTCTCGGTTGTCGACCTTTTCACCTATAACGTGTAGTCCGTTGACTACCTCCTCCTTGAAGCGCCCATGCATTTGGCTCACCGCTTTCATTTGTCTTCATAGTGAAGCTTTGGAGTTGGCCAATCAAAAGATCCTCTTGGCCCTTCTTGTCTCTTTGGATCCTTCGTTGAGTTCGATGAGCTTCTCCCAAAGCTCCTTTGCGGAGTTGAAAGGCCCGACCTTAGATAGTTGCTCCTTGGATAGACCACATTGAAGTGTGGTCGTTGCTTTGCATTCGCTGTGCTTTCTTGGCCATCTCTCTTGTCCAATCCTTTGTTGGTAGTGGTGCTCAATTGTCGACCGACTTCTCAAAACCATCTACAATGCTAAACCAATTTTCAATATCGTTCATTAAATAATACTCCATCCTACCTTTCCAATATCCAAAATCGTTGCGTCGAAGAACGGAGGCCTCGTGCTATACCCCTCTTGAAATGCCATCTTTGCTCGGTTGATTGCTAGATCTTCCGATGCGATCCGCTCGATACCACTTGTAAGGGATCGTTTGAAGGCTAGAGGGGTGAATAGCTCTTTTCGCTTTCTACAAAAATAATTAGCGAAGCAAACACAAGTAATATATGTAAAAACAAAACCAATGCTAACAAAGCCTTTACGTGGTTCGGAGATAACGCTCCTACTCCACGCGATCCTTAAGGTGGATCAACCCAAGCAATTTCACTATGAAGCTTTCTCTTTACAAAGACCTCCTCTTCTTACAAAAGATGACAATGAAGATTTGAGAGGAGAAAGGAGATTAATATACTTAGAAAGCTTTGGAAAACTTGTAGGAGCTTAGAAGGAAGATCAGAATATAAGCATTAGGCTCTTCTTGCTCCCCTTGGGCTCTTTTTACGCGAAAGAGCCTCTTTTACCCGTTGGAGGTCTATCCTCCGCCTGATGACTTTAAACAGTCGACTGCCGCCGATTCTAACGGCTTCTGAACAGCCGGATTTGCGGGATTTGCCGTTGTCATCGCCAACGGAAGACTATCGATCGCCAACGATGGCGATTCGATCGATGTCGCCAGAGCGATCGGCTACGCCATGGCCATTTATGTGAGGGCAAATGATCGCCATCGATGGCAGCCGACCAGAAGCTGCGATCGAAGTCGAGTCGATCATCGTCTCAGCGGGATAACCACCGATCGGTGATATGACCTTCCAAACTCTAATGCTATATTTTAAAGGCCAGTTCGACCGACACCATGTTCCAGTCGACTGGCACACTCCAAGTATGACTAATTCATACTTGAAAACATAACCTAAGCCTAGACTTAACCTTCTAGCTTCTCCATCAGCCTTGCGCCTCTAGGATTTCTCTGAGTCCATGACTCCATCCATGCGCTTGCCTTCAAAAGCTTCCTTCGGTTTCGTCATGCTTTAGGTTTCTTCTTTGCCAAAGTACGCTTGGACTTTACGCCGCCAAGACTACATGCTTGGACTTATGCCGCCAAGACTTTCCTTTGGTCTTCCTTTTCCAAGGACTGCTTGGACTTTACGCCGCCAAGACTACATGCTTGGACTTATGCTGCCAAGACCTTTCCTTGACTTCTCTTTGCCAAGATCACACTTGGACTTGTCTTTTACCAAGTCTTCATACTTGGATTTTCCTGTCACTTAAACATGTATACAATTAGATCACAAAAATTTGCCTAACTTAGATGATTATCCAAACATCAAAATATATATAAATGCTTGGGGCATTGTTGCACCAACAACGGACTCGACAAGGGAAATACCTTCAATTGGTATCAGAGCTTCCGGGCAAAACCAACAATTGGTATCATAGCCAAGGTTTCCGGTTTTGGTTGTTTAAGATTCGGTTAATTTTTATGCACTTTTTTATATATTATATGTGCCGGATAATAGTAGGATATGCGTAGTTTAACTCTTTGGTTGCAGGCATAAGATCCGACTATTATGGCCATATGTGTGTATGTGATTGTATGTATGTAAATATTTATTTTGTTGAATCCTCGGGATTGACGAGGCTAGTATTTAATTTTTGTAAATTAGATACGGAAT
Source organism: Wurfbainia villosa (assembly GCA_025175895.1). Lineage (NCBI taxonomy): Eukaryota > Viridiplantae > Streptophyta > Magnoliopsida > Zingiberales > Zingiberaceae > Wurfbainia > Wurfbainia villosa. The sequence goes on from CM045991.1 coordinate 108,278,327, forward strand.
TGTTTAGCCACTCTTTATTTTATTTTACTTTCGATCTAGATTTCATGTACACTCCCTCGTGGAGTATAGGATCGATGGATGTAAATTAAAATAGGTTTTAATCTTGGCTCGGATCTCCGGATGGCTCGTACATGGCGTAGGAGGAGCGGACGAGATGGCGATGCGACGGGAGTCATATTGAAGACAAAAGCCATAATAGTTGGAAAATAATTTATTTTTCATATTTATTGCTTTTTGTTTGATATGCATGTCGTAAGCTAGGAAAATTCCTCATTTACAAATTACTAAGTGGGAGAGGGAAATACGATTTGACATGTGATGCAAACAAACTTGCGCGTCGGCTCTGAGTGCCTTCCTCCCCATCGGATGGGTTTGTTTGCGGATCACAAGGTCGAATATGGTTATAGGAAATTATCAAGGAGCGTGTGTATTTGCCCATCGTAAGGCACATAATCCGAGATAATTACCTTGGTACCGAGTAATGGTGAACACTTAGATGCAAATAAAAAGTGTCCTCCCCATCGGAGTCACTGCTTTTATTTGTAGGGCCAAAGAGGAACCAACTATTAATTTTATTTGTCAAAAAGTAAGGTTGACAAGATAATAAAATTAATGGGTAGAACCTCCTCTTACAAATGTAGAATTCATATACGTCCACATTATCGTGGCATGCGATATTCTCAGTGTTTTGAGGTGTTGGTTGATTTCAAAATTTTATTGTTTGAGGAATCAATAATTTTTATTGAAATCTACAGTAATAATATGCATGTTGTGTGTGCTTGAAAATTCCTCACTTTCAATTTACTAAGTGGGAGAGGGACATTTTAATTAATTCTCGTGGCCTCCATTACAATTTGACGTGTGATGCAACAAACTTGTGCGTCGGCTCTGAGTGCCTTCCTCCCCATCGGATGAGTTTGTTTGCGGATCACTAGGTCAAATAATGGTTATAGGAAATTATTTAGGAGCGTGTGTACTTCCACATCGGTAAGGCACATAATCCGAGATAATTCCCTTAGTATCGTGTAATGGTGAACACTTAGATGCAAATATAAGTATCCTCCCCATCGGAGTCATTGCTTTTATTTGTAGGGCCGAAGAGAAACCAACTATTAATTTTACTTTTCAAAAAGTTAGGTTGACAAGATAATAAAATTAATGGGTGAAACCTCCTCTTACAAATGTAGAATTCGTATACGTCCACACTATCGTGGCATGCGATATTCTCGGTGTTTAGAGGTGTTGGTTGATTTTAAAATTTTATTGTTTGAGGAATCAATAATTTTTTGAAATCTACAGTAATGATCTATGTGATTCTTAGGATTTTCAAAAATGACTTTCAGTCCACTTACTATGATACTAAAGGAAATAAACTTACAGTACCCAAATAATGTTGATTGAAAAAGAATCTAGATATTGTCTTATCTGCTAAGGAGTACAAGTATGCACTCTTCGAAGAGTGTCCTCAAGCCATGGTTGCTCAAAAAGGTTTCTACTTCTAAGCCGAAAGGCAAGAAGAAGAAGAAACAAGGTGGAGCAAAGGTGGTGGGAGGATCTCAGGAAGGAGTGAAGAAGCCGAAAGGCAAGTATTTTACTTATAAGCAGGATGGACATTGGAAGAAGGACTGTCCCAGTCCAAAACAGAACAAAGGTATATCCTTTGGACTAGTCGTTGAAACATGATTAGCGGTGTTATCTACCGGCACCTGGTGTGTAGATATGAGAGCCACTAATCATGTCTGCAACACTTTGCAGGGGTTCCAGGAAACCCGACGACTAGCTAAAGGGGAGATTACCATTTTGGGCAATGCCATGAAGGTGGCGGCTATTGCAGTGGGAGAAGTTTTATTTATCTCTTGAGAAAAATAAAACTTAGGTTCTGGAAAATTCCCTTTATGTACCTTTATTTAGAAAGAATTTAGTTTCAGTTTCTAAATTATTATGGATGGATATTCTATTTCTTTTAATGACAGAGTTGTTATAAAAAGGAATAGGGAGAATATCTGTTCAGGTACATTGAAAGGAAATTTGTATACAAAACCTCCCACGATGCAAATTGAAGTTAATAACTCATCTTCTAATTCCAAAAGGAGAAAAGAACCTTCGAAGATGAACCAAACATATCTTTGGCTTCTTAGGCTTGGTCACATTAACCTAAGCAGAATTCAAAGGTTGAAAGCTGATGGACCTTTGGGTTCATTAGTAGTGGAGGATCTCCCAACCTACGAATCTTGCTTGGAGGGTAAGATGACCAAGAGGCCTTTTCAGGGCCAAGGGGTATAGAGCCCAAGATGTGTTAGGAATGGTTCATTCTGATTTGTGCAGTCCTATGTCTATCCAGGCTAGAGGTGGTTTTGAATATTTCGTCTCTTTTATAGATGATTATTCAAGATATGGATGCATTTACTTGATGCGCCGCAAGTCTGAATGCTTTGACAGGTTCAAAGAATTCAAGGCTGATGTGGAGAACCGTCAAGGTAAAAGTATCAAGACCCTACGATCTGATCGTGGTGGGGAGTACCTCTTGGGAGAGTTTAGGAATTACTTATCAAAGGTTGGGATTCAATCCCAATTGTCTGCACCTAGCACACCCCAGCAGAATGGTGTAGCGGAGCGAAGGAATAGGACTCTTATGGAGATGGTTAGATCGATGATGAGTTATTTTGAGTTGCCATATTCGTTCTGGGGGTATGCGCTGGATACGACAATGTATATTCTGAACTTGGTTCCATCTAAATCAATTCCTTCTAACCCCGTAGAATTGTGGACTGGGCGAAAGCCTAGTCTGAGATACATTCGGATATGGGGAGTCCAACACATGTGCTGAAGGGAGATGCTGCTAAGTTGGAATCTCGTACAGAAGTACGCTTGTTTGTTGGCTACCCTAAGGGAACGAAGGGTGGTTTGTTCTATAGTCCTAGGGATCAGAAGATGATCGTGAGTATGAATGCCAGATTTCTAGAGGAGGACTATGTGATGAACCACAAGCCCACTAGTAGAATTGTTCTGGAGGAGTTAAAAGGGGAAGTCACTTCTTTAGTACCACCGGTACAAGAAGATATACCACATGTCACTACACCGTGTGTCATAGAGGATACACAGATGATACCTCGTCGTAGTGGGAGGGTTGTTAGACAGCCTCTTAGATTCATGTTCTTGGGTGAATCTTCTGATTTGGTCCCTAGCAAACATGAACTTGATCCCTAGACATACGACGAGGCAATCCAAGATATAGATACAACATCTTGGCAAAGTGCAATGAATACTGAGATTGAATCTATGGATTCAAGTCAGGTCTGGGAGCTCTTATGCATAGCAGCTCATATGGATTATGAGGTGTGGCAGATGGATGTCAAGACAACTTTCCTTAATGGAAGTCTTGAGGAAAACATCTATATGAAGCAACCAGAGGGATTCATTGCTAAGGGCAAAGAGCGTATTGTATGTAAGCTTAATCGGTCCGTTTATGGATTGAAGCAAGCTTCGAGGTCTTGGAACATCCGCTTTGATGAGGTAAATCCAGACTTATGGATTTATTCAAAGTCCGGATGAGTCTTATATATACAAGAGATGTGATGGAAACGTAGTGGTATTTCTTGTACTATACGTAGATAATATTTTGGTGATTGGCAACAATATCAAAGTGTTATCGGGCGTAAGGGTATGGTTGTCCAAACAGTTTGATATGAAGGACTTGGGAGAAGCAGGACACATCCTTGGGATCAAGGTTATAAGAGATCGCAGGAAAAGGATGTGGTGCTTATCCCAAGCTTCATAGATAGACACAATCTTGCTCGTTTTAACATGCAGAACTCCAAGAAAGGTTTTCTACCTTTTATGCATGGAGTACCTTTATCTAAAGAGATGTGTCCCAACATCAAAGGAGATAGAGGAGATGAAGGCGGTTCCTTATGCTTCGGCAGTAGAAAGCCTCATGTATGCGATGCTCTATACAAGACCAGATATATGCTTTGCTGTGGGCATGGTCAGCAGATATCAGAGTAATCCTGGACAGGGACATTGGACTACGGTAAAGCATATATTGTAGTGCCTGAGAAGGACTAGGGATTATATGCTAGTTTATCGGGCAGACCAATTACTCCCTGTGGGTTGCATGGATTGCGACTTCCAATCAGAAAGGGATAACAGTAAGTCTACCTCAGATTTTGTGTTTACTTTAGGAGGTGGAGCCATTGTATGGAGGAGTATCCAGCGGAAATGCGTGGCGGACTCCACCATGGAAGCTGAGTATGTGGCAGCCTATGAGGCGGCCAAAGAAGCTGTGTGGCTCAGGAACTTCCTGATGGACTTGGATGTGATTCCTGGTTTGCCCAGAACTATCACAATTTATTGTGATAATAATGGTGCAGTTGCAAACTCGAAGGAACCACGAGCCCATAAGGTAAGTAAATGCATAGAGCGCAAGTACCACCTGATACGAGAAATCGTAAAGGAGGTAGAAGTTGTTGTCGCCTAGATTGCATCAGAGGATGACCTGGTAGACCCTTTCACTAAGGCCCTTCTAGCGAGAGCTTTGATAGGCATGTGGAGGGAAGGGGAATCAGATGTATGACAGTATGAGAACATCATAGTCTTTTAGTATAAGTGGGAGATTGTAGGGATGTATACTGAAAAGTCTATCTTTTGTATGAACATCTTTATTTTGAAATAAGAATCACATGATCATTGTTTGCATATTTTTATGGTTATGCAATATTGTCTCATACTTTACATTGTAGATAACATGGTGTGTGGTATCACATAGGAGATCATGTTATCGGCCCCTTGAAGAGTATAAGTAAAGGCTCACAACCGAGATGACTTTGGACAAACCATCAGAATGGTTGTAGTGTGATTTGGTATTGGTTTGTCTTGACCATAGAATCACACTAGTACACTTTGTGTGTATTGAGCAGGACCGACATAGAGGTAATTCGATTTATTGCTGACTACATAATCGAATCGGACCTCAGATATTATTTAGTACATGCTCTTAATCCCGATATAATAATGGACACATATACTTAGTACTCATCTCTTTGATTTACCAATGGGCGAGATTTATAGATTAAATCGATAGACTCGGTAAGTTGGGAGATGATATTATTTATATGGTGTGTCATTGATTATAGGAGGAAACTGTGTCCTATATATATTAGGATGATGATGTCCCCTTGAGGAGCTCATAAGGTTCATCATGTAAACCCTGCAGGTGGACTTGGTCCGGCATGATGAAAAGGTTGAGTGGTACTACTCAAGGAGTTAGATGTTGATTAATTAATGGTCAGTAAATTAATTAATCGACGGGCATTCGAGATCTTAAACACGGGGAGAAAATGTACAAATAATATATGGAGCTCATATTATCATATGGGGGTTGGTGAGGTAGATCAATGATGAGCCTTTAGTGGATTGGATCATCATTAGTGGATCGGACTTTATGTGGGCTTGATCCATGGGTGGCCAAGACCCAACTCCTCCTCATGGTCCCTAATGTAGCCTATTAACACCTCATGATGCTTAGATCCAATGGATAGAAACAAAACTCTAAGATCCATTGGTAGAGATTAAATCTCTAAGATTCGACGGTTGAGATTAAATCTCTAGATCCGACGGTTGAGATTAAATCCCTAGAACCAATGGAGGAGATTAATTCATGACTTATCCCTAACTCTATAAAAGGAGGGCATGGGGAGTGGTCGTGGATTACATCAAGAACAAGAGGAGAGCTAGGGTTTGGGCGGCAAGGAGCAATCCTATTTGAGATAGGATTGGGATTAGGGTTTTGAGGCTAGGGTGGCACCAAATAAGGAAGGTTCTTTCTCTCTTCTTCTTCCTCTTTGTGCCAACGTCCAGCAGCCTTTTTCCATCTCTTTTCCAGCCTTGGCCGGTGCCCAAAGTCCCCTTCTTCTTCTCCATTGGTGGTGGAAACAAGATATAGGGTTTCCCTTGGTGTCTTGATAGTTTTCCACCATCTCCTTCTCCTTCTAGTTGGCCGGCAGCAAGTGCTTTGATAGCTCCTTGTTGGTTGAGTTTTGGAAGGAGAAAAACATTGTTTCTCTTCTTCCTCTTGCTTGGGAAAAGCAAGGAAGGAAGGTTTGCGATCTAGGAGCTTCGACTTTTGGTGGATCGTCGCTCACACGACGTCCAAAAGGGGGAAGGTCATACATTAGAAGACCAAGAGATATACCTATTCTTCTTTCTCTTTTATTCATTGCTTGTGTTTGTTTTTCAAATATAAGCATGTTATATTTCTGTAAATAGGCTAAATAATACTTGGATCCCGAGTATAAACACAAAAACCGGCGATCCGGACATCGTCTATTCCGCGGCTACTCGTAGAATAGAGGATGGTCGCTTGAACAACTAGTTTGTTCAAGTGACCTCTCTAAACGAATAGCACGACGATGACTTGGTTGCTTTGGGAATCCCTTTTGTCTAGGATTAAATTTTTTTAATTCGGGGACATTGAAGGGATCACCATGGTCAAGCAACCGAGGTGAAGGGGAAGCGAAGTTTCCCCTCACGGACTCGACAAGGGAAATCCCTTCAATTGGTATCAGAGCTTCCGGGCAAAACCAACAGAAAATTCGTTTACCTCCTTTCGATGCGACGAAGCACGAAGGGAGCTTTGAAGTGGGAGTTTCTCACGGTACAAGATAAACGCGAGAAGACGCAAAGAAACGCAAAACCAATGTAGACAACGAAAACCAGAACACAGGATGTAACGTGGTTCGGAATAAGTATTCCTACTACACAGAGGTGAGCTCTCTCACCGGGGACAATGCCCAAGCACTTTCAACTATGAGTGTCCTCCTTTACGGAAAGGAAACTTCCCGAGGCGGAGGAGAAAACCTCTTACAGTTTAATTCCAATACAAGAAAGAGTACACGCAATGCAACAATGAATGGGTGTTGCTCTCCTTCTCCGGCGAAGTAATGATAGCTCTCCTCCTCCTGTGTCTCCATTTCTTGCTTGCTGGAATAATGCGGATCCCCCTCCTTCTGACCTCCTCTTCCCTTTTATCCTCCTTCTCTGATCCATCGCTACCTCGCGGGCTGTCCTCATCGTACACGTGGCCACCACGTCCACCTGGAGAATAATTCTGTTACAGATACGAGGGGCGAAGGCTCCTCGGAATATTATGTGGGGACCTCTCCTTCTGTTACATAACACCTCCTCATCTATATTTCAGGAAACTAGGTTAGCCTGTCCCCCTCAACCATCCACTTCTGGTAAAACTAACTTAGGTCTATAGCTCACAGATGGTATAGCCTTTGGGTTCATCTGGTTGAACCGATTCTTATCCGTTCCGTCTGTCTCTAGGCTTATCTGGCCAACCGATTCTTATCCGTCCCGTCTACCTCTAGGCTTATCTAGCCGAACCGATTCTTATCCGTCCTGTCTGCCTCTAGGCTTATCTAGCCGAACTGATTCTGGCTTATTTCCCAATGAAGTGCCTCTTCTCTTTGCCATGTCGATTACCTTCATTAACTTTCCCATACCAATTATTTCAGGCGCTTGCGCCCGAATCGTTCCTCTCTTTTTTTTCCACTGAACCCTCTAATTGGTTCGGGTAACACCTTGCCGGTGAGCTCTCCTATCTAGTTCATAGAGAAGAGGTAACGGCGGTATCATTAAAAATACTAAAATATCATCTATGTATTTACATGTAAACTTGTTAGTTCCCTTAAAGATTTCGTCCATTTTTCTTTGAAAAATAAGGAGGGGGGGGGGGGTGGGAGGGGGGGGGGGGATTTTATTCCGAAAGATATGACCAACCATTCGAAATGTCCTTCAGGGCATGTGAAGGTGGTCCATTCTAAGGATTCTGAGTGCATTTTTACTTGCCAAAATTCAAATTTCATGTCAATTTTTTAATATCATTCTGATTGTTGTATATTATTTATTAGTTATTCTTTGTTAGGAATCTTTTATCCATTATCGTGGCAATTGTCGTTTAATCTTTTATAATTAAATATCATTCTAGATTCTCCTCTTCGTTGTTGAGATCCTTTATTTACTATAAATACTAGGCTCCTATGTCTAGACATTGATCTTCTGATAAGGTTTAGTTCACCTAGCTATTTAATATAAATCCTACATTCTTCTGCCTCCCAATTTGTGTATTTTAGTTCTGGGGATTTGATTGACCAAGGCAACATTAATTGGGTGCAAAAATAAAGACCTTATAGAAATACAGTATGATGTATCAGATATATCATCTATATATTCTATAATCTCGGTATTAGACGCTGAGGAAATAACAACGAATGAATCCAACTATACTCTAGTCAATTCATTCCTAGACAATAATAAAGAGTCCATAATAGAAAAATATGGAGTCCCTCCTAGAGATATGTTCAGTGATCTAAATCAATTAGACACATAATACCTACACTACCCAGAAATCAATTATATGTGTAGATAAATACAATATCATATTGGTAGCTCCGATCATGAGTGGGATTTAAGAACAGGATCCAACCATATCACATGCTCTGTATGTGGATTTTATATAGGAGAAGGATATCCTGAGCGCCATCGATTCGGTGCCAACATGCATGTGAGAGGGTTGTGCACAGTGATTTCACTGTGCACATCAATGAAATCACTGTGCAAGACAGGGGCATGCACAGGGAGCGGATTGGATGGTGCGTTGGAGAAAAAATCATATATATATATATATATATATATATAACTGGCAGACGTACCAATCTATGCTCATGCTGCAGCTTCAAATTAGAACATTTGTGTTTTCTTTTGTTCTTCTTTTCTTGCATTGATCAAGTCAATTCAAAAAATATTTTGCATTTTAAACGACTTGAGGTTAAGGATGCTGGTTAGACAATGCAGGTGTGCCATTAAAGACGGAAAGGGCCTACAGCATCAAACGATTTTTTTAAAGTATATATTCCCAGTTCTTGAAAACCTTGATGGAGATAGATTTAATACTAGATGCTCAAACTCAACGCCGGTGGGATCTGTATTGTATTGACCATTGTTTATAGTTCATGGTTTGGGCTTCATTACTGACGTGTTAGCGACCACAATATATACTTTTAATTACTAGTGTTATATATTTTATGCAGTTTTCAGTTTGATGAGTTGACCGTAACCATGTTCTTCACCCTTGTCGTTTGTGCCTACCACTCCTCTCCGCCTAAACTCTTTGCACATAAACTAAATCCCAATAATTCACAGCGACTTCAAGAGACGGTTAAGGCATAGTTTGCAATTTGCATTGTTCGTCACATGGCATTGTGCATGCCAATTATATTACAGCATCCAACCCTACAAAATTGGTGCAGATGTTGCGGGGTTGGAACGAAGACTGAGCTTGACCAGATGCTTTCTTGGCAGCTATAACATGGCAACCATGTAGATCAGATTAATTAAGTCACAACCCCATCATTCTCATGGAAGCCAGCCGTGTCCTATTCTTGTACTGTTGACATTTGGAGGGACATCCACAGCAAAGAAAGATCTTATTGATGCTTGCACAGATGGCAGAATGAAGCTTCAAGTAGAAAGGTGCATCAGATAATGTTTCTCACTAGCAATCTGTTGAAACGCAGCACTCTGAATTATTTGTTTACTAAGTTGTGAAATTGTATTCAAATCATTAGGTAGGCAATGATTAATCTATTGTGCCTGCTCATTTCTTCTACGTACAATGCTCATAAATCAATTACACAATGTCTTCGTGTAGGTCTTACAACCAAAAGGGCTTGTGTGTTATGTTGTATAATTCTACCAAGCCTAGAATCTGATTCAGAGGTTGGTAGAATGTGACCTGTTCTCACCTAAATATTGAAAATGTAAAAGCAACTAGTAATTTGCTTCCTAGCTATCAGTCTTTGGAGTCATTTGCTTCGAGATAGTAAAGTAGGAATTCAAATTCAGCAGATATATAAATACTAGATGAACAAGTGAAACAGGGTGGACCGATATATGCAACTAGTAATCACCAACAATAGAGGGTGTGTTTCATATGCATGAACATATGAACTTCTAAGGCTAAAATTCCCACTGGGATCTCATCTTAATGTTTGGACGCATCACTCTACTTAATCCATCTTCTACTTTAAGAGAGGAGATACTTTTAAGAGGGAAAGTTTCATATCCACCTCTATCAAATATCATACTTATAATTTAATTAAAAAAATTAATTAAGTGGGTCGTATGGATGAGGCCTAGTCGAGATAGGCTAATTTAATGGACAAGGTGAATCAAAGGATCGAATGAGATTGCTTGCTTGGACCAACCATGCTAAGGATATTGTGTAGATTGACAAAATTGATTATGTTGAGAAAATGATGCATATTAGACACTCATAAAAAGATTAGATGAGCCATATAAATCTAATTGATTAAAAAAATTAGACAAACAAAAAGGAATTCTACAAGTTATCATTCTATTATTGAAACCAAAGGAGTAGAATGGATCATTCTCTTCTAGTCCTTTCCAATTTGAATCTCTTTTATGACTCTATTTCATTCTATTTATCCATACCAAACATAAGCTTAAACATTGTAATATGATTGCTTTTTGTTAACAAACCCACTAAAAAAATTTAAGGCAAAGAAGGGAAATTGTAGAATGGTAACTAATAATGAGTACCTAAATTAGAAAAGTAGCAATAAGTTGCCTATTCAATGGTGATAGTCAAACTAGGAGATCATAACGAATTGTATTGTTATTGGCCAAAATAACTAAGACCTATCTATAAACCAATTGTTAAAAAAAATATTGAATATTGTCCATCATTTGGTGTAATACAAAATTTAGAGATATATTGATAACACAACCACCAATGCTAGCTCTGACCTCGATTGAGAAAGTTAGCTATATATAGTAGACAAAGGCTAGAGAAGTGTGATATGGAGTTCATTTGAATCAATTGAACTAAATAGGGATCACCAAGAGTGGAATGAGTTTAGCTAAGGTGGTCATGACTTAGCTAAGGTGTAAATGATCGGGTTGAAATCAGGATCAAATTTAGGTTGGACTTTAGATATACCCAATAAGAGGAAGTGATATCTTGATGAGTGTTTAGGATTGATTTGCTAAGGTAGGTATGGGTAGGGATTGCAAATAAGTTATCGTCAAATATTTTCTTGGAGCATTGGAGGTCAGTGGAAGTGCCCTTCCACTTGCCTATGACCCTTTTTATTTGATACTACAATAATATAGCTAAGTGGTGAGAGTGTCGAGTTGGAGAGAAGGAGATGACTAGGGAAGTAGGTAGAGTGCTGAGTCGGAAAGGAAGCTGCTCGGGAAGCAGGAAGAGTGCTGAGTCGGAGGTGTCCTAAGGTAATCGCCTTATGGTTGTACCATTTATTGGATAAATGAAGATTCACTATTTGAGTATATATGTTTTGATGTATTTGATTGGATCTTAAACTCATTTACTGAATATCTGCAATACGATTCACAATATAAGAGAATTTGTAATTGGATCACAACTAGTGAGTATCTCTACATGTGTAAGTGTGATGCATTGGAATTATCCCTAGCCGATGAATTGATGTATTCAGACACCATCAATTCTGTTGAGACTAGCACAAGTTATACTCTTTGGTTTATCCAAACAGTTGTTTCTCATTGGCTAGAGACATTGGGATGTCCAGAGTTAACCGTAGATGCTAATTATGGTAACTAGTTCATTGGAGTGACTAGCTGTAAGACTTCATATGGTTCTCTACATATATGGATATGTCAATGAAGTTCTTACTGTAACTTAAGTGCGATGTTCTTTCGACTTGTGGTATTTAAGTCATCTTGGTTATGAAGACTAATGCTTTGACATCTTAAGCAAGCATCTCCAAGGAGATGTGGACCCGGAATAATTGGGTATAAGTCAAAGTGACCGAAGGTGTTTGAATAGCCTACAGAGGATTCACCACTCGCTGCGAGGAGATGTATACCATATGACCTATCGTCGGATTGTTACTAAAGTCTATGGCCAAAGCATTATATATTTGGAGTATGCTACTCTTGGATACATGTGCAGTAACTAGAATCCGTAGGATGAGGAAGTAATACTTGGGCTAGGTGTAGCATAGTCAGTCTAGTAGGGACTGACACAATAGACCATGTCCTGAACTAAGTGGGTATAAGATGAGTGAAGGGAATGGGGCACGACTCACTGTAGCTGCTGAAAGGTTTCAGAAGTTGTTCTGGGATCAACCGTTGATTTTTCGATTAATTGGGGATCATGATGTACTATTAGGTGCCACACATAATCGTTCTATAATTAATAGTTAATTATAGAGGGCTAACATAAATCGGGAACCTATTTAGTCACACACACTATGAGTGTTATCCGAAGAATTTAAAATGAGTTTGAGAATGAGATTCTCAAATCGAGAGAGACTTAGTTTTGTTGAACCAAACATGGAGCGAGCATGAAATTATTTCAGTCACATCGGAAGCATGGATGAGTCGAGTCTTATGAAGACCTGATGGATGAACCAAATCAGTTTGGTTCTAATCTAATGGTGGAAAATAAACCAAAGTGGTTTGATTTGTTTTAAACGAATGAACCAAAATTGGTTCGGTTCATTTTAACTTAAAATAGACCAATACGGTTTGGTTTATTTTAACTTAAGTTATTGAAGCAGGTTAACGGGTTTTTGGTTATGAACCAATAACTGCTAGGAGAAGGTTTCTTGATGGTCAAGAAACACGCTCTCTATAAGATAGAAGGGGTTAAGGGTTTTTCACGGATAACTTTGAGAGTTGGAAACCCTAGCTGCCCAACCTCTTCTCCTTGCTCCTTGCCGCCCAACCCCTTAGTGCCACCCAAGCTTGTTGTGCCGCCGCCTCCTCCTTGCTGTTGGCCAACCACCAGCTGCTGACAATCCTTCGGCCATCCTCAACCGCTGCCCAACCTCCCTTGGCCGCCGGTGACCAAGGAGCAACACACCAACTTTTTTGGCTGGCCATCTCCTCCACCAAAACAAGTTGTCCAGTTTTGGACAGCTTGTTGTCCTCTTCGTGGAGAGATCATTTGGTCGACACTTTGTGCTCCGATAATGACCTATTTGCCAGAGATTGGATCTCCATCAATCCTCATAGGTGGAGGGTTGAGGTATCGTCAATTAGTTGACGAAAACCACTTTCGAGAAGCGAGTTTATGAAACTAATTTTTTGATTTGAATTGGATTCGAATTGTGATCGTCTCTCGGATCACAACGTCTTTGACACGAGGCTAGTAACTCTCGCGAAGACGAGGCTCGTAGCTTGGTGAAGTTATCTCGATAATACTCGGCATGAATACGGATAGAGGCGACACTAGCGAGGGTCGCTTCAGTTGATGTCATTTTCGCTTCACATAATTCGTCAAGTATACCTAATATAAGTTTTCTTTTATTGCAAAATTTGAAATAACGATTATATCTACACTTGTTGTATCTTTGCATGAGTGTGGTGTGTGTGTTGTAATAAATTAGTCTATTTCTTATTTTTGCTTCCGCTGTGTGCATGTTTATAAAACGTGTTCGAACACACACCCACGTCGCTGCCGGAGAATCCCAACAGTGGTATCAGAGCCCGACTGTATTCCTACATAATCATAAAATTATTTTGCGATAGTCATAATTGTATTTTTGGAAATTTTCTACATTTGGAAGTTTAGAAATAATTATGGAAATTTTAATTAGTAAAGAAATTCAAATTGGAAATTTTCTAATGTGATTAGGAAATTTCAATTTAGGAAATTTGTTTCCTAAATTAAATTTAAATTTCCTTAATTAATATTTTCCATAAATAAAATATGTGATTAGATTTGAAAATTTATTTCCTAATTTAATCAAGATTTGATTTGAGAAATCAAATCTCAAATATATTTTATTTCCAAAATTAGTTATGACAAATAAGGAAACTAATTTGTACATGTCATAATTGTATGTCATGTAATTGCATTATATGCATATCATTATGTCATGCGTGTCGTGACATATAGATGCATTAGTTGCACATATGTATGTCATGCGTGTCATGCCATATAGATAATAGTTATTTGTATGAAAAGAGGATGATACCTTAAAACCCTTACACAATATTAAAGCCTACACCTTTTATTAATATGGTTAGTGTTGGTGCAGTAGGAACCTAAGTCAAACCTGAGTTTTGATTATAGCAAACGAAACAAAGTTAAGCTCATATTGTTATCTCACGAGCTAAATTGAGTATGCAGAAAAGTGCTAACGCTGGAGCTGAAGGCTAATGATACTGGGAGGACTTCGGAGGGAGCCAAAGACCTCAGGTGGAGACTAGAAGCAAGGCTTCAAAGGTAAATGTTGAGGCAAGCTCGAGTGAGTAAAGTGAAGTGAGGTCGTGTCCTTCAAATGGGGACGTCCTTAGGCAACGATCTGACCAAGACTTCCCATGGAAGGTCTATGTCGAGATCGGACGACAAGTGGCCGTCGAATTCACTTATATTTCGAGCTAACTCTTTATTGTAGTAAAAAATTCTAGCCATCAGTTCAACCAGCCAGTCAACTGCTGGACATCAGTTCAACTGGCTAGTCAACTGCTGAGCCATCAGTTCAACTGGCCAAGAAATCAGTTCAATCGCTAGTCAAGGATCAACTTCGAGATGAGTCAAAACTCATCCCTTTCTTCAAGGGTGAGGTGGCCATTGATGTAGGATCTTGATGTGCTCGAGGAGGGGACTTCTAGGGCTATAAAAGAAGGTCCATTCCTCCCCATTTCATCATCAAAAATCTCTCCAAAAGCCTCCGCAATGCCGCGACTCTCCGACGACTCTACGATGACGAAGTGCTACTACTCTGACGATCTAAGCTTGAGTTTTCATTTCTTTTTCGTCGGTATAAGTTTAATTTAGCTCGTCGCTTTCATATTATTGTATTACTCTTCTTGTCTTGGAGCTTTTTATCGTAACGAGAAGAGGGGGAGTGTTCCTCTACCTCGAGTCTTGGCTTTCTCTTGTACTCGCTTACTTTTACCTCCAACGAGGAGGAGTATTTTAGTGATTTGCCCTCCGTACACGGTCTAGGACCGTTAGGGCCTTGGATTAGCAGCCGAAGGCTATGAACCAAGTAAAAACAAAGCTTTGCCTTATTTATTTTCCACTGTGCACTCATGTTTTAATTGTATGAAAAGAAAAATTATTTTGCGCTATTCACCCCCTCTATAACGCTCAAATCGATCCAACAATTGATATCAGAGCCGGGGGTGCTAAGATTTGGTGAAACCACCAATCTAGCTTTTTACAGAATTTTTTTCTTTTTTATTTCTGTTTATTTTGAATTTT
Source organism: Wurfbainia villosa (assembly GCA_025175895.1). Lineage (NCBI taxonomy): Eukaryota > Viridiplantae > Streptophyta > Magnoliopsida > Zingiberales > Zingiberaceae > Wurfbainia > Wurfbainia villosa. Next base: position 108,293,610 of record CM045991.1, read on the forward strand.
TTTTCTCTCTTTCATTCATTTAGTTTTTTTTTCTCCCGCACTACTAATCCAAGACGCGAGTCTTGGGACATTTCGATCGTTTGTGTCGTTGTTAGTTTTTTTTTTTGCTTCATTCTCTTGTTTTTTGTATCAATGGCCCATCTCGAGGGTTTTAGCATCGTCTGACCTCCGTTTTACAATGGAGATGACTTCTGTTATTGGAAGGGTCAGATGGAGTGCTTCCTTAAGACCCAAATTGAGATGTGGATCATAATCCAAACGGGATTCACACTTCCGACTAACGAAGTGGGTGAATCTTTGGATTATGACCAATGAACCAATGCTACAAAAAGACAAGTCGAAGTCGATGGCAAGGCGACTCAAATCCTCCAATGTGACTTGTCCAAGGAGGAGCTTAATTGTGTCGGTCCCTTCATCAGCGCAAAGGATCTATGGACAAAACTAGTGGAGCTACACGAAGGGATTGATGAAGCCAAGGTATGTAAGCACAATCTCTTGTTCAATAAGTTATATAATCTAAAAATGCAAGAACACGAGACGACAATGCAACTTCACGCTTGAATTCAAGATATCGTCAACAACGTACATGCAATCAGACAAAGGGTCGAAAACCGCGACCTTATTAGGTATGTACTAAACTCATTTCCTAGGACTACCTTGTGGGCATCCATGGTCGATGCCTACAAGGTCTCCAAGGATCTTTCAAAACTTAGATTAGATGAGTTATTTTCAGATTTCGAACTCCATGAACAGTCTAACTCGGAACCCGAGAAGGGTATATCACTTTTTATAGGTTCGAAGAAGAAAGACTACCTTGTGGGCATCCATGGTCGATGCCTACAAGGTCCCCAAGGATCTTTCAAAACTTAGATTAGATGAGTTGTTTTCAAATTTTGAACTCCATGAACAGTCTAACTCAGAACCTGAGAAGGGTATATCACTTTTTGCAGGTTCGAAGAAGAAAACCGCGAGCAAGCCACCCCCGAAGGAGGAAGAAGATGAATCTGATTCGGAGGTCGACCCGGAAATGGAGGCCGAACTAGCAACCTAGTTCGAAGGATGGTCAAGGGCCGAAAGCGAACCGTCACTCGACCCAACGAAGGTAAGTCTAAAAGTTCTAATGTTAGGTGTTACGAATGCAACAGGTTTAGACATATCAAGTCCGAATGTCTGAAGCTCAAGAACAAAGCACCGAAACACAAAAAGGCACTCAAAGCTACGTTGGAAGAAGCGACTGAGGAAGAAGACGATGATCGCGTCTTCATGGCTAAACCAGTTGAATTGAAGACGGAGTCAGAATCGAAACATGAATATGAAACCGAAGATGAATTGGACTGCGAAGCTCTATTCAAGACAAGCCACGGATCCGCATCCGGTTCAAAAGATACACTCAAGGTAAGTCGATCCCTTATTAGTACACTTTATAGTGCAATTAAATTCTTAACTAGAAAATTAGCTAAGTCTGAGTCCAAGGTCAAGACCCTGGTTAAGGAGGTTAAACTCCTCAAACACGAGGTCTCACTAACCTCTTCGACTAGTCGAGTTCGAGAGGAGGACTCAACTCGGGTTAAAAATCTCAAAGTTGAGAACTCACTCTTGAAGAGTCAAGTCGAAGATCTTAGGAACACATTGGAAAGGTTTACTTTGGGATCCAAAGGACTTGACCTCCTACTTGGATCGTAAAGGGCAGTGTACAACAAGGTCGGACTAGGGTTTAGCTCAAATATGACCAACAAGTTGTATATGTCGATTGTAAGTCGACATAAAAAATGTGTCCAAGCATGGGTCCCTGAGTCCGTTTTGATTTCAAACTTAGGATTGAACCAGTACTGGGTTCCCAAGGACCAAATCCACTATGTGGAGAGACCGAACCGATTCAACGGTCCAGGGGGAGCCAGTACAAAACTTGTTTATGCTTTAACTTAGAAATTGCATGCTTAGGTTCTTTATTTATTTTGATTTTTCTTTTTAGAATGGTTATATAGGACTATAACTCGTCAATACTTGGTAACATAGTATCAGGACGCGGCGAGATGATAGTACGCTAAGAAAGCAGAGTCTTGTGTATTCGGGCTAGATAAGACGTATCTAATTCGGTGCACTTGACCGAGTGAAACTAGCTGAAACTATCTCGCCGTATCCTAGACTAGTTAGACCAGGAAGTGGTCTTAGGTGAGTCAAGTCTCTATTTTCTTGAAAATGGCTTTGTCTAAGGAAGTGGTCATCTTTCTGATCAAAGAAGGCCTCTGTGCCTCGCCACGACCTGGAAGCCATGATCTTGAAAAGGTGACTTGATGAACTTAAGGTCAAATCCGAATCTAACGCAAGGTTGAAAAATGTTCAAATCATTAAATTTAAATCAAATAAAATTGGAAGTCATCTCACAAGAACATTTAAGGTTAACATGCTTGATCATGTAGATATGGGCGAGATGATTTAGGTTTAATAATTTACAACTAACCTTTAATAATTCCAATATCCGATCCAACTACCTTGCGTGTAAGATCAATGGATGTTGGACAGTGGTTACTCCCACACTTGATCGGGGATCAACTCAAGTTTTCAAAGCTTCAATTCAAACGACAAGGATCGGTAGCCTTCGAAAACAACGGCAAGCTCAAAATCATCGGATCAGGTGATATTGAGCTCAACTCTAACTTTATGATTCAAAATGTCTTATTGGTAGAAAATTTTCATTATAATTTACTTAGTGTAAGCCAATTGTGTGATAATAACTATAAGGTCATATTTCTAGAAAATGAATGCATAATTAATACAAATGAAACTTCTAAAACAATTCTTAAGGGAACCAGAAATGATAATATTTATACTATTAATTTAAATAACTCCTCAATCAAGTGTCTTATGACACGACAAGAGGAATCTTGGTTGTGGCACCGACGACTCGGTCACTCGCACCCAAGACTCATCCATAAGATGAGTCAGTGTGACTTAGTCAGAGGTTTGCCTAACCTCAACAACTTGGATAATAAAATATGTAATGCTTGTCAACAAGGTAAACAATCTAGGACACAACATCAACTAACTAATCAAGAATGAACCAAAAGTGATCTTGAGCTCCTACACATGGATCTATTTGATTCACACGGAGCTAAGTCACTTAATGTGAGTCAATTCTTCTTAGTCATAATTGATGACTATTCTAGATTTACTTGAGTTAGGTTCATCAAACACAAAAGTGATACCCTATATTAATTAATCAACCTATTTAAACTAATAGAAAATCAACAAAACCTTAAAATCAAAAGACTTAGGAGTGATCATGGTGGTGAATTCGAGAACTACAGGTTTACAGAATTCTGTAACCTAAATGGATACCACCATGAATTCTCATGCCCTAGAACTCCACAATAAATGACCTGGTAGAACGTAAAAATAGAACCCTACAAGAAGCCACTAGGACAATGTTAAACGAGTATAACCTACCCGATAAGTTTTGGGCGTAAGCCGTTAGTACAGTGTGTTATGTCCAAAATAGGATCCTTATGGTAAAGAGGCACCTTAAGACCTCGTAGGAGATTTATCACGATAAAATACCTAACATCAAGTACTTTAGGGTATTTGGGTGTAAGGTACATATCTTAAACACTAAGGATTACTTAGGAAAATTTACATCCAAAATCTCGATCGGAATCTTTCTAAGATACTTGACTACGAGTAGAGCTTATAGAGTATATAACCATGACACCCTTAGAGTTGAGGAGAATATCAATGTAGTGTTTGATTAAGGACACGAACCTACAAAACCCCCAGCAACCCCAATTTGCGAGCCGATTCATACCAGACTCAACTCCGATCCGGAGATCAAGTCTAGTATTAATCCTAACCTAAGTCAACCAAGTCATTCTATCGACCAAGTGGTAGATGACTCTAACCAAACTAGAACTCAAATGAGTCATCCTATCGACATAGTGATAGATGACTCTAACCCAAATCAAACTAGGACTCAAATGAATCATCCTATCGACCAAGTGATAGGTGATCCAAGCCTAGGAGTTCGAACTAGAGCCTCATACCGAAACCTTAGTCAAATCTCCTTGATTTCCAAAATTGAACCCAAAACTATTGACCAAGCTCTTCTTGATCCCGATTGTATTATTGCAATGCAAGAAGAGCTAGCTCAATTCACTAGGAACGAAGTATGGGAATTAGTACCACCACCTAAAGATAAAACAATCATTGGAACAAGGTGGGTGTTTAGAAATAAACTTGATGATAAAGGTGAAGTAGTTAGAAATAAAGCTAGATTAGTCGCCAAAGGTTTTAGTCAAGTCGAAGGATTAGATTACGACGAGACCTATGCCCCAGTAGCTAGATTAGAGTCCATTCTAATGTTATTAGCATATGCTGTATATTGGGGATTTAAGTTGTTTCAAATGGATGTAAAGTCAGCATTTTTGAATGGATATATAAAAGAGGAGGTTTATGTTAGTCAACCCCCCAGTTTCGAAAGTCTAGATAAACCCCACCATGTCCTTAGATTAAAGAAAGCTCTCTATGAACTCAAACAAGCTCCTCGAGCTTGGTACAAGAGGCTTTCGGTTTATCTTTGGTCCAAAGGATTTAACCAAGGTGTAGTTGACCCAACCCTTTTCGTAAAAACCGTAGGTAAAGACATATTCATAGCCCAAATCTACGTAGATGATATCATCTTCGGAACCACCAACTCCATCCTACTAAACGAATTCATTTCACTTATGGAAAGTGAATTTGAAATGAATTTAGTAGGTGAGTTGAGTTTCTTCTTAGGTCTACAAATTAAACAAACTAAAGATGAAATATACCTACACCAATGCAAATATACTAGGGAATTAATTAAACGCTTTGGGATGTAAGACGCTAAAATTATTAATACCCCGATGGCAACGAATGTAAATATAGAAGGAGATGTAACCAGAAATCCAATTGACTTAAAACACTATAGGAGCATTATAGGGAGTCTCCTTTACTTAATTGTAAGCCGACCTGATATCTTATTTGCAGTAAGTATGTGTACAAGGTTCCAAACCTATGCCAAGGAGTCTCACCTAACTCTAGTAAAGTGTATCCTTAGATATATAAAGGGTAGACTTAATATCTGTATTTGACACCCTAGATCTACTGAGTTCGAACTAACCGGCTACTCCGACTCGGACTATACCGATAGTAAGCTCGATAGAAAGAGTATGAGTGGTTGTTGTCAACTTCTCGGCTTAAGTCTAATGAGTTGGTGCAGTAGGAAGCAACACTGTGTTGCCTTATCTACCACCGAAGCCGAATACATCGCGATGGGTGAGTGTGTCACTCAACTTCTTTGGATGAAGCACACTCTCCGAGATTTTAAGTTAGAATTTATGAACACTAAAGTTCACGTAGATAACATTAGCTCAATTAACCTAACTAAGAATCCAATATGTCATTCTAGGACCAAACATATAGAGGTCAAACACCATTTCATTCGAGAACATGTGGCCAACGGAGCCATACAACTCAAATACGTCAAATTGAAGTCCAACTTGATAGACCTATTTACTAAACCCTACCCGAAGCCAAATTCAGTCTACTAAGATGAAAATTGGGCATGTGCGTAGTAGAATAGGAGGTTACACATTATATCTTCTTGTTACTATTTTTTTTTACTTTACATGCTCATGGAACTAGCGTAGGACATACCTTAGATATCATGCACCTATAGATTTAAGGAGTCAATGCATCTCACAACACATAGGACTAATGTGTTTGTGTACTTAGCCACGTAGATGGGCGTGAGATGTTAGGACCTTACTCCCGGTTCCAGATGTAGAGCTAGTGCATCGCCATGAACCACGGAGTATAATCATATATATTAACCAACTCTGACCAGGACTTGTTGATTCTTTATATCAATCAGGTCAAATAAGAGTTGAACATTATATAGATGAGCTTATTTTTAGTATATTATTTTCAAAATAATATGGAACATGCTTGGACTTGAAAACTTAAACTTAATACCTATAGTTTCTTCTTTTTCAAAACCCCCCCACTCTTTTCGAAATATGGCAAAAGGGGGAGAAAAAGGCCAAAGTTAAGGGATCATTTTTTTTGATAACTTAACTTAAGACTTCATACTTATTCTCATGGCCAAAAGTTAAGTAAATGTTTTCTTTTACTTAACTTAAATTTTTGCAAATTTATTTAAACTTAATTGTTTTAAAAAGGGAGAAAGGGCCAACTTAAGTTTTTTTATACTAAGGCCAACTTTAAGTAATTGTTAATTACTTAAAGTCTTCCTAAAATAGCAAACATCAAGGGGGAGGATTGAGATCTTCTTTCAAGACTCACCCTTGATCAAGGGGGAGGTTTTCTCAAGGGGGAGACTTGGAAGAAAAACTCTACTACTCCTACTTAATCTTTATTATTTTTGATTCTCATGCATATTATTACTCTTCATGATATTATTTTCTTAACTTTGTATGTGGGTTTGCCATAGATCAAAAAGGGAGAGATTGTTAGTGCAGTAGACACCTAAGTTGAACCTGAGTTTTGATTATAACAAACGATACAAAGTTAAGCTCATATTGTTATCTCACGAGCTAAATCGAGTGTGCAAAAAAGTGCTAACGTTGGAGCTGAAGGCTAGCGACACCGGGAGGACTTCGGAGGGAGCTGAAGACCTTAGGTGGAGACCGGAAGTAAGGCTTCAAAGGTAAATGTTGAGGTAAGCTCAAGTGAGTAAAGTGAAGTGAGGTCGTGTCCTTCGTATGGGGACGTCCTTAGGCGACGATCCGACCAAGACTTCCCATGGAGGTCTATGTCGAGATCGGACGACAAGTGGTCGTCGAATTCACTTATATTTCGAGCTAACTCTTTATTGTAGTCAAAAATTCTGGCCATCAGTTCAATTGGCCAGTCAACTGCTGGACATCAGTTCAACCGACCAGTCAACTGCTGAGCCATTAGTTCAATCGGCCAAGAAAGTAGTTCAATTGCTAGTCAAGGATCAACTTTGAGATGAGTCAAAACTCATCCCTTTCTTCAAGGGTGAGGTGGCCATTGATGTAGGATCTTGATGTGCTCGAGGAGGGGACTTCTAGGGCTATAAAAGAAGGTCCATTCCTCCCCATTTCATCATCAAAAAGCTCTCCAAAAGCCTCCGCAATGTCGTGACTCTCCGACGACTCTACGATGACGAAGTGCTACTACTCTGACGATCTAAGCTTGAGTTTTCATTTCTTTTTCATCGGTATAAGTTTAATTTAGCTCGTCCCTTTCATATTATTGTATTACTCTTCTTGTCTCGGAGCTTTTTATCGTAACGAGGAGAGGGGGAGTGTCCCTCTACCTCGAGTCTTGGCTTTCTCTTGTACTCGCTTACTCCTACCTTCAACGAGGAGGAGTATTTTAGTGATTTGCCCTCCGTACATGGTCTAGGACCGTTAGGGCCTTGGATTAGTAGCCGAAGGCTGTGAACCAAGTAAAAACAAAGCTTTGCCTTATTTACTTCCCGCTGTGCACTCGTGTTTTAATCATACGAAAAGAAATTTTATTTTGCACTATTCACCCTCCCCCTCTAGCGCTCAAATCGATCCAACAGTTAGAACCGAAGTTCTGTTTCTTGTTTGGGTTGTTGGACTCTCTCCAAGCCCAGCTCGAACTTGAACATGTTCAAACCATTGAAATAGTTTATCACTAATATGGTAAGAGTCAGAGGGCAATCGTTAGTTTGGGTTGTTAGACTCTTTCCAAGCCTGGCTAATTGGTTGAATGCACTCTAATCATATTAAAACTATTTCGCGATTAATGGGTCGACGTTAACTTGGAGCATCGGTTTATTGGACTCTCTCCAAGGTCGATGTGAAGGGAGGTGAAGTTGGGTGTGTTGGTACAATAGGCACCTAAGTCGAACATGAGTTTTGATTATAGCAAACGATACAAAGTTAAGCTCATATCGTTATCTCACGAGCTAAATCGAGTGTGCAGAAAATTGCTAAAGCTGGAGCTGAAGGCTAGCGACACTCGGAGGAAGCCGCGGTGGTCAGGCGACACTCAAGTGACTTCGGAGGGAGCCGAAGGAATTGAGTGGAAGGCCGGAAGCAAGAGCTACAAAGTAAGTATCGAGGTAAGCTCGTGTGTGGGAGCATAAGTGAGGTCGTATCCTCCTTATGAGTATGGTCTTAAGCATAGATCTGAACAAAGACATCCCATGGATGGTCTAGGTCAAGATTGGACGATCGACGGTCGTCGAAATTATATTTTTGTTAAGCTAACACCTCATTTCAAGGAGCTTGGTGCCTAAATTTGATTGGCTGAAGATCCTCTCGAGAAGGGACTCAAAGGCTATAAAAGGAGGGCTTATCCTAGGGTTTTTTCATCAATTCCAAGTGCTCAAAAGTGCTCATGTTACGCTACTCTTTCTTCGACAATCTTACGACGACGACGTGCTACCGCATCTCCGACGACAAGGGTTTAAGTTTCATTCTTTTATAATTCGTTGGTATATTGTTATTTTGTTTCTTACTTATCGAGCTTTAATCGTAACAAGGAGAGGGGGAGTGTCCCTCTACCTTGAGCTTTCTTGAATCGATTGTTTTGTCGCTTACTCCTACCTTTAACGAGGAGGAGTATTTTTAGTGCTTTGCCCTCCGTACACGGTCTAGGACCATTAGAGCCTTGGAGTAGTAGCCAAAGGATACGAACCAAGTAAAAAACTCTCGTGTCTTCTTTATCTTTATTGTTTTATTCTTTCCGCTGCATAACTCGAGTATTGAAAATGAACGAAAGTTTTTATCGCTATTCACCCCCCCTCTAGCGATCCGTTCGATCCAACAATTGGTATCAGGGCCGAGGGTGCTAAGATTTGGTGAAACCACCAATCTAGCTTTTCTATAGATTTTTTTTCTTCTTTTTATTTCTGTTTATTTCGATTTTTTTTAAGATCTTTCATTCGTTGAGTTTTTCTTCTGCACTACTAATCCAAGACGCGAGTCTTGGTACATTTCGATCGTTTGTGTTGTTGTTAGATTTTTTTCTTCGTCATTCTCTTGTTTTTTGTATCAATGGCCCATCTTGAGGGATTTAGCACCGTCCGACCTCCGTTTTACAATGGAGATGACTTCCGTTATTGGAAGGGTCGGATGGAGTGCTTCCTTAAGTCTCAAATCGAGATGTGGATCATAATCCAAACGGGATTCACACTTCTGACTAACGAAGTGGGTGAATCTTTGGATTATGACCAATGGACCAATGCTACAAAAAGGCAAGTCGAAGCCGACGCCAAGGTGACTCAAATCCTCCAATGCGGCTTGTCCAAGGAGGAGCTTAATCGTGTCGGCCCCTTCATCAACGCAAAGGATCTCTGGACAAAACTAGTAGAGCTACACGAAGGGACCGATGAAGCCAAGGTATGTAAGCGTGATCTCTTGTTCAATAGGTTATATAATCTAAAAATGTAGGAACACAAGACGGCGATGCAACTTCACGCTCGTGTTCAAGATATCGTGAACAACCTACACGCAATCGGATAAAAGGTCGAAAACTGCGACCTTATCAAGTATGTACTAAACTCTTTTCCTAGGACTATCTTGTGGGCATCCATGGTCGATGCCTACAAGGTCTCCAAGGATCTTTCAAAACTTAGATTAGATGAGTTGTTTTTGGATTTCGAACTCCATGAATAGTCTAACTCGGAACTCGAGAAGGGTATAACACTTTTTGCATGATCTAAAAAGAAAACTGCAAGCAAGCCACCCCTGAAGGAGGAAGAAGTGAGTCCGATTCGGAGGTCGACCCGAAAATGGAGGCCAAACTAGTCAACCTAGTTCGGAGGATGGTCAAGGGCCGAAAGCGAATTATCACTCATCCCAACGAAGGTAAGCCTAAAAGTTCTAATGTGAGGTATTACGAATGCAATAGGTTTGGACATATCAAGTCCGAATGTCCGAAGCTCAAGAGCAAAGCACCAAAACACAAGAAGACTCTCAACGCTACGTGGGAAGAAGCATCCGAGGAAGAAGACGACGATCACATCTTCATGGCTAAATCGGCTGAATCGGAGACGGAGTCAGAACCAGAGCACGAGTCTGAACCCGAAGATGAATCGGACTGGGAAGCTCTATTCAAGACAAGCTACGAATCCGCATCCGGTTCAAAAGATACACTCAAGGTGAGTTGATCTCTTATTAGTACTCTTTATAGTGCAATTAAATTCTTAACTAGGAAATTAGCTAAGTCCAAGTCCAAGGTCGAGACCCTGGTTGAAGAGGTTAAACTCCTCAAACACGAGGTCTCCCTAACCTCTTCGACTGGTCAAGTTCGAGAGGAGGACTCAACTCGGGTTGAAAAGCTCGAAGTTGAGAACTCACTCTTGAAGAGTCAAGTCGAAGATCTTAGGAACACGTTGGAAAGGTTTACTTTGGGATCCAAGGGACTTGACCTCCTACTTTGATCACAAAGGGTCGTGTACAACAAGGCCGGACTTGGGTTTAGCTCAAATACGACCAACAAGTCGTATATGTCGATTGTAAGTCGATATAAAAAACGTGTCCAAGCATGGGTCCCTAAGACCTCTTTGATTTCAAACTTAGGATCAAACCATTAGTGGGTTCCCAAGGACCAAATCCACTATGTGGAGAGACCGAATCGATTCAACGGTCCAAGGGGAGCCAGTACAAAACTTGTTTGTGCTTTAACTTAGAAATTGCATGTTTAGGTTCTTTATTTATTTTTATTTTTTTTAGAATGGTTAGATAGGATTATAACTCGTCAATACTTGGTAATATAGTACCAGGATGCGGCGAGATGATAGTACGCTAGGAAAGTGGAGTCTTGTGTATTCGGGCTAGATAAGGCGTATCTAGTTCGATGCACTTGATCGAGTGGAACTAGCTGAAGCTACCTCGCCGTATCTTAGACTAGTTAGACCAGGAAGTGGTCTTAGGTGAGTCAAGTCTCTATTTTCTTGAAAATGGTTTTTTCTAAGGAAGTGGTCATTTTTTCGATCAAAGAAGACCTCTGTGCCTCGCCATGACCTGGAAGCCATGATCTTGAAAAGGTGACTTGATGAACTTAAGATCAAATCTGAATCTAACGCAAGGTTGACAAGTGTTCAAATCATTAAATTTAAATCAAGTAAAATTGGAAGTCATCTCAGAAGAACATATAGGGTTAACATGCTTGATCATGTAGACATGGGTGAGATGATTTAGGTTTAATAATTTACAACCAACCTTTAATAATTCCAATATCCGATCCAACTACCTTGCATGTAGGATCAATGGATGTTGGAAAGTGGTTGCTCCCGACACATGACCGGGGATCAACTCAAATTTTTGAAGCTTCGATTCAAACGACAAGGATCGGTAGCCTTCGAAAACAACAACAAGCTCAAAATCATCGGATCAGGTAATATTGAGCTCAACTCTAACTTTATTATTCAAAATGTCTTATTGGTAGAGAATCTCCAATATAATTTACTTAGTGTAAGCCAACTGTGTGATAATAACTATAAGGTCATATTTCTAGAAAATGAATGCGCAATTAATACCAATAAAACCTCTAAAACAATTTTTAAAAGAACCAGAAATAACAATATTTATACTATTAATTAAACTAACTCTTCAACCACGTATCTTATGACACAGCAAGAGGAATCTTGGTCGTGGCACCGACAACTCGGTCACTTGCACCCACGACTCATCCACAAGATGAGTTAGAGTGACTTAGTCAGAGGTTTGTCAAACCTCAACAACTTGGATAATAAAATATGTAATGCTTGTCAACAAGGAAAATAATCTAGGACACAACATCAACTGACTAATCAAGAATGAACCAAAAGTGTTATTGAGCTCCTACACATGGATCTATTTGATTCATACGGAGCTAAGTCACTTAATGGGAGTCAATTCTGCTTAGTCATAATTGATGACTATTCTAGATTTACTTTGGTTAGGTTCATCCAATACAAAAGTGATACCCTAGGTCAATTAATCAACCTATTTAAACTAATAGAAAATCAACAAAATCTTAAAATCAAAAGACTTAGGAGTTATCATGGTGGTGAATTCGAGAACTACAGGTTTACAGAATTCTGTAACCTAAATGGATACCACCATGAGTTCTCATGCCCTAGAACTCCACAACAGAATGGCTTAGTAGAACGTAAAAATAGAACCCTACAAGAAGTCGCTAGAACAATGTTAAACGAGCATAACCTACCTGATAGGTTTTGGGCAGAAGCCGTTAGTACGGCGTGCTATGTCCAAAATAGGATCCTTATGGTAAAGATGCACCTTAAGACCTATTACGAGATTTATCACGATAAAATACCTAACATCAAGTACTTTAGGGTATTTGGATGTAAGATACATATCCTAAACACTAAGGATTACCTTGGGAAATTTACATCCAAAACCTTGACCGGAATCTTTCTAGGATACTCGACTATGAGTAGAGCCTATAGAGTATATAACCATGACACTCTTAGAGTCGAGGAGACTATTAATGTAGTGTTTGATGAAGGACATGAACTGACAAAACCCCCGGCAACCCCAATTATCGAGTCGATTCATACCAGATTAAACTCCGATCCGGAGATCGAGTCTAGTATTAATCCTAATCTAAGTCAACCAAGTCATCCTATCGACCAAGTGATAGATGACTCTAACCCAAATAAAACTAGGATTCAAATGAATCATCCTATTGACTAAGTGATAGGTGATCCAAGCCTAGGAGTTCGAACTAGAGCCTCATACCGAAACCTTAGTCAAATCTCCTTGATTTCCAAAATTGAACCCAAAACTATTAACCAAGCTCTTCTTGATCCCGATTGGATTATTGCAATGCAAGAAGAGCTGGCTCAATTCACTAGGAACGAAGTATGAGAATTAGTACCACCACCAAAAGATAAAATAATCGTTGGAACAAGGTGGGTGTTTAGAAATAACTTGATGATAAAGGTGAAGTAGTTAGAAATAAAGCTAGGTTAATCGCTAAAGGGTTTAGTCAAGTTGAAGGTTTAGATTACGACGAGACCTATGCCCCAGTAGCTAGATTAGAATCCATTCTAATGTTATTAGCATATGCTGCACATCAAGGATTTAAGTTGTTTCAAATGGATGTAAAGTCAACATTCTTAAATGGATATATTAAGGAAGAGGTTTATGTCAGTCAATCCCCCAGTTTTGAAAGTCTAGATAAACCCAACCATGTCCTTAGATTAAAGAAAGCTCTCTATGGACTTAAACAAGCTCCTCGAGCTTGGTAGGAGAGGCTTTCAGTTTATCTTAAGTCCAAAGGATTTAACCAAGGTTTAGTTGAGCCAACCCTTTTCGTAAAAATCATAGGTAAAGACATATTCATAACCCAAATCTACGTAGATGATATCATCTTCGGAACCACCAACTCGATCCTACTAAACGAATTCATTTCACTTGTGGAGAGTGAATTTGAAATGAATTTAGTAGGTGAGTTGAGTTTCTTCTTAGGTCTACAAATTAAACAAACTAAAGATGGAATATACTTACACCAACGCAAATATACTAGGGAATTAATTAAATGCTTTGGAATGCAAGACGCTAAAATTATTAATACCCCAATGGCAACGAATGTAAATATAGAAGAAGATGTAACCGGAAATTCAATTGACTTAAAATACTATAGGAGCGTGATAGGGAGTCTCCTTTACTTAACTACAAGCTGACTTGATGTCTTATTTGTAGTAAGTATGTGTGCAAGGTTTCAAACCTGTGCCAAGGAGTCTCACCTAACTCTAGTTAAGTGTATCCTTAGATATCTAAAGGGTACACTTAACGTCGATATTTGGTACCCTAGATCTACCGAGTTTGAACTAACCGGCTACTCCGACTCGGACTATGCCGGTAGTAAGCTCGATAGAAAGAGTACAAGTGGTTGTTGTCAACTTCTCGGCTCGAGTCTAGTGAGTTGGTGCAGTAGAAAGCAACAATGTGTTGCCTTATCTACCACCGAAGCCGAATACATCGCGATGGGTGAGTGTGTCACTCAACTTCTTTAGATGAAGCACACTCTCCGAGATTTTAGGTTAGACTTTACGAACACTAAAATTCATGTAGATAACATTAGCTCAATTAACCTAACTAAAAATCCAATATGTCACTCTAGGACCAAACATATAGAAGTCAAACACCATTTCATTCGAGAACATGTGGCCAATGGAGCCATACAACTCGAATACGTCGAATTGAAGTCCAACTTGGCAGACCTATTTACTAAACCCCTACCCGAAGTTGAATTCAGTCTACTAAGATGAAAATTGAGCATGTGCTAGTAGAATAGGAGTTTACAAATTATTTTTTCTTATTACTATTTTTTACTTTTCATGCTCATGGAACTAGCTTAGGACATACCTTAGATATCATGAACCTATAGATTTAAGGAGTCAATACATCTCACAACACATAGGACTAATGTGTTTGTGTACTTAGCCACGTAGATGGGTGTGAGATGTTAGGACCTTACTCCTGGTTCCAGATGTAGAGCTAGTGCATCGCCATGAACTACGGAGTATAATCATATATATTAACCGACTTTGACTAGGACTTGTTGATCCTTTATATCAATCAAGTCAAATAAGAGTTGAACATTATATAGGTGTGCTTACTTTCAGTATTTTATTTTCAAAATAATATGGAACATGCTTAGACTTGAAACTTAAACTTAATACCTATATTTTCTTTTTCAAAACCCCCCCACACTCTTTTCGTTATAAGGCAAAAGGGGGAGAAAAAGGCCAAAGTTAAGCGGTCAGTTTTTTTTTATAACTTAACTTAAGACTTCATACTTATTCTCATGGCCAAAAGTTAAGTGAATGTTTTCTTTTGCTTAACTTTAATTTTTGCAAATTTACTTAAACTTAACTGTTTTAAAAAGGGATAAAGGGCCAAGTTAAGAAGTCTTCTTAACTTAAATTTTTTCCTACTAAGGCCAACTTTAAGTAATTGTTAATTACTTAAAGTCTTTCTAAATAGCAAACATCAAGGGGGAGGATTAAGATCTTCTTTCAAGACTCACCCTCGGTCAAGGGGGAGGTTTCCTCAAGGGGAAGACTTGGAAGAAAATCTCTACTACTCCTACTTAATTATTCTTGATTCTCATGCTTATTATTATTCTTCATGCATATTATTTCCTTAACTTTGTATGTGGGTTTGACATAGATCAAAAAGGGGAATATTGTTGGTGCAGTAGGCACCTAAGTCGAATATGAGTTTTGATTATAGCAAATGATACAAAGTTAAGCTCATATCGTTATCTCACGAGCTAAATCGAGTGTGTAGAAAATTGCTAAAGCTGGAGCTGAAGGCTAGCGACACCCGGAGGAAGCCGCGGTGGTCGGGGCGACACTCGAGTGACTTCGGAGGGAGCTGAAGGAATCGAGTGGAAGGCCGGAAGCAAGAGCTACAAAGTAAGTATCAAGGTAAGCTCGTGTGTGTGAGCGTAAGTGAGGTCGTATCCTCCTTATGGGGATGGTCTTAAGCGTAGATCCAACCAAAGACATCCTATGGATGGTCTAGGTCGAGATCGGATGGTCTAGGTCGAGATCGGATGGTTGGCAGCCGTCGAAATTATGTTTTTGTTAAGCTAACTTGTGATTTCAGCTAGCATCAGTCGACTTCCCACAAGAGCCACTCGACTGCTTGAAATCAGTCGACTGCTAAGTGTTACGACTGATCAGATCGCCATCACGATCGATGATGGCTATCAGTCGACTGATGGTTAAGGATCAGCTTCGAGGAGTCAAGCCTTATCACCTCATTTCAAGGAGCTTGGTGCCTAAATTTGATTGGCTGAAGATCCTCTCGAGAAGAGACTCAAAGGCTATAAAAGGAGGGCTTCTCCTAGGGTTTTTTCATCAATTCCAAGTGCTCAAAAGTGCTCGTGTTACGCTACTCTTCTTCGACGATCTTACGACAACGACGTGCTACCGCATCTCTGATGACAAGGGTTTCAGTTTCATTCTTTTATAAGTCGTTGGTATATTGTTATTTTGTTTCTTACTTATCGAGATTTAATCATAACAAGGAGAGGGGGAGTGTCCCTCTACCTTGAGCTTTCTTGTATCGATTGTTTTGTCGCTTACTCCTATCTTTAATGAGGAGGAGTATTTTTAGTGCTTTGCCCTCCGTATGCGGTCTAGGACCGTTAGGGCCTTGGAGTAGTAGTCGAAGGCTATGAACCAAGTAAAAAACTCTCGTGTCTTCTTTATCTTTATTGTTTTATTCTTTTTGCTGCATAACTCGAGTATTGATAACGAACGAAAGTTTTTATCGCTATTCACCCCCCCCCTCTAGTGACCCGCTCGATCCAACAGGGTGCTATGCATATGATGCATACTTGTTAATGTGTTAACAACTCAATGTGTGTGTGAACATTCAATTAGTTGATAGCACATTGTGATAGTTGCATATATGTGATATGCAATTGGTATACTTGATACCTACCATCGTAGCTATGAATGACTTGTTGGATTCTCTCCAAGGTTGTTATTATCTATGTTGGATATCAGCCCATTCGGAGATGGACCTACGATCTCCCGAATTAATTTTGAGGGTTTTGGTTTTCGAATTCGAAAAATGAATGGGAATTATAGATGTATGTTGATCCGTTTTAAATCATCTTTCTCATATATGCTCGATTTGTATATCTAGGTTGATCGCTTGATCATGACGTCTATAAACTTGCGCTCTATTTTTGGATTTAAATAAGTTGACTAGGCCAAACTTCTTAGACTATCTTAGAAACCTGAGAATTGTTCTAAAGGCAGAAAAGATTGTGTATGTCCTCAAAGATCCTCTTCCCACCTATCCTAAGGATGATGCAACTTCGGACCAATTGTTGGCCTATCAGAAACATGTGAATGATTCTGAACTGGCAAGTTGCATCATGCTAGCCGCGATGGTACCCGAGCTTCAGAAGAAGCATGAGCATATGAATGCTAATACCATAGTCTTTCATCTTCAAGAGTTGTTTGATGAGAAAGCAAGATCCGAAAGGTTCGAAGTCTCCAAGCTCCTCTTCACCTCCAAGATGCAAGAAGGTTCATTTGTAGTGCAATTTATGCTAAAGATGAATGAGTACATCGAGCGATTAGCTACGCTCGGGTTTATGATGCATCATGAATTAAGTATTGACTTAATTCTACATTGTTTGACCAAGAGTTTCTCACAGTTTGTGGTGAACTACCAGATGAACAAAATTGAAACCACCATTCTTGAACTCCTCAACATGCTGAAGAATGTGGAGCCTTATGTGAAGCATGAGGAGAAGACAACATTGTTAGTTGATTCCTCAAAGAAAGGTTCTAAGAGGAAATTAAATGAACAACGCAAGGGGAAGAAGAAGAAGGCTAAGAAGTCAGAACCAGCTCAAAACGGCACTTGCCATCATTATGGCAAGGAGGGCCATTGGAGAAGAAACTGCAAGATTTATCTTGAGTCCGTGAAGAAGAAGAAGGCATTCGATGCCCCATTCTCTTCAGGTATCTTCGTTATTGATTGTCATTCTATTTCCTTAGATACTTGGGTATTGGATACTGGGTGTGGCTCACATATATGTAATGACATATAGGGGCTAAGGAATAGAAGAAGACTCATCAAGGGAGAATCAAATTTGTGAGTTGGCAATGGAGCAAAGGTTGCTGCAGTCGCCATTGGAACATATTTGTTGAAGCTCCCTACAGGACTTGTCTTAGAACTGGATAATTGTTATTATGTTCCTTCATTAATAAAGAACATTGTTTCTATTTCCTACTTAAATAGAAATGGGTACAATTTGACTTTTAGTAACAATTGTTGTTACATAACTTTGAATGGCGTTCTTTATGGGACTGAAACTTTATGCAATGGTATATATACGTTAGACGTATCTAGTGACATTTTCAATATCGAAGCGAGCAACAGGCGTGCTCAAAAAGATAATCAATTAGTCTCCTACATGTGGCATTGTCGTCTTGGTCATGTAAGCAAGAAATGCATATCCAAATTACACCGATGTGGAATTTTGGAATCGTTTGAATTTGATTCATTCGATACAAGTGAGTCATGCTTAAAAGGCAAGATGACTAAGTTACCTTTTACTAGAAAAGCTGAACCGATGGGAGAGTTGCTTGGTCTAATACATACTGATGTATGTGGACCTATGTCAACTCATGCTCTAGGAGGTTATAGCTACTTCATTACCTTTTTCGATGATCACTCATGATTTAGGTACGTGTTCTTGATGAAACACAAGTCTGAAGCCTTTGAAAAGTTTAAAGAATTCAGAAATGAAGTAGAGAAACAACTTGGCAAAAGTATTAAAATACTTCGATCTGATTGAGATGGTGAACACTTGAGTCAAGAGTTTATGGATTATCTAAGGGACAATGGTGGGAAAAGCAGTTACACTTGATAGCTGAGCAAGGGTACTAGAGTAAATTCACTTCAAGGAGGTGGCGGGATGAAGCATCTATAAAAGGGGCAAAGGTAGAAGGGAGCGGGATGGTTGTTTCTTCGCTATTCAGTACCTCAAAGATCTTCTCACTTCTTCTTCATTCTTTCTACACTTCTACTTTCTTCATCCTACTGTTTCTGACTTAAGCGTCGGAGGAGCCATGCCAGGAAGCTAGCCCATCTCTAACACTCTCTTGTGAAGTGGTAGATCTAGCTTTCCTCCCAAGGATTCAAGGTGATCAGAGAAGAGGTTGTTCATTATTTCATTTTTAACACTCCTTTGGTGACAGATCAACTGGGAACTTCCGGATCTAAGGTGATCAGAGAAGATTGGCAAGAAGGAGGAGGAAGATCTTGGTAGGATGAAGAAGTGAACACCTTCACCTATCTTTTGATAACAATCACTATTGATGAAGTTGATACAAAATAGGTTCAAAACATTGAAGTTATCATTATTTTTAAACTTTATATCAATCTAATAATTTAATGGGTAATTGAATACAAAAATATTTTTCACCTATTGTATTTGACATAAATATTGTATGTATGAATTTTAATGAATTTTCAAATTATATATAATTACTTATGATTTTCCAAATCTCATTTCTGATTTCTGCATTTGCAAATATAAATCGACTGCCGCTTGAGGGAAGTCAACTAGTGTTGATGATAGTTGACTTGTTACTGACCAAGTCGACTGTTGGGCTGATTTCGAGTAAACAAGGTTTATTTAACCCATTTTCAGCCATTCTTAGGTACCCTAACGTCTCCTAACCCTATGATATTCTTTGGAAAGCATTGGAAGGGTGAAATATCATTGAAAATGATTAGGAGAGGTGTTTAGGATGAAAATTGAATTTTATGGGAGGTGAAAATTCAATGTTAGATCTTTACCCTTAATTTTGATGGTTTAAGTTTCCTATTGGCTTCAGAACTCTCCAAGGACATTGTTGGTGCAATGGTCAAGGGGAAGCAAGTATTTAGGGGGAGGTTATCCATCAAGGGGTGATGAATGAGTTTTTTCTCAAAGGGGAAAAATTGGAGAAGTGAGGATTACCTCTCATTTAGTGATATGTGACTTATCACCATAAATGAGTGAAGGTGTCCTAAATATTTTTCGACCAAGGGGGAGAATGTAAGATTTCATCGGTATATGAGACATTGATACTTGATGGTGTTTACTTTGGCTGCCAAGATCTCCCTCCCGCTTCTTGGAAATCTCCTCTGATCACCTCAGATCCTAAAGCTCTCCACAAGATCTGTCACCAAAGAGTGCTAGGGATGAAACAAGGAATGGAGCTAGATTTGCCACTTTATGAGAAAGAGTGTTAGAGATGGGCCGGCTTCTCGGAACGGCCACTCCGACACTCAAGTCAGTAACAGTAGTATAAAGAAAATGATAATGTAGAAAGAATGAAGAAGAAGTGAGAAGAAAATATTTGAGGTACTGAATAGTGAAGAAACAACCATCCCTTGCTCCCTTCTACCTCTGCCCCTTTTATAAATGCTTCATCTCGCCACCTCCTTGAAGTGAATTTACTCAAGTATGTAACTGCTTTTCCCGCCTATATTCAAAATATCTCTTTTAAATGCTTCATGCGCCACATATTTTTTTATCCCCCTAAATCAACTAAGTCCCAACTCTTTCTGTTTCATACTAGCCTTTTATCTTATCACATCCTTCTTATCAATTCCCCCTTCGGCCTTTCTATTCCATTGTTTTTTCCAAGCAAAATCATCATAAATAGGCATTTTTTACTTCCAAGCTCGGTCGGGCTTTCAATTCCTTATCGGCATTCCTTCCTCATACAAAGTATGGAAGGAGCATTACTTCTTTGTGTACTCTCCCTCTCCCTTTCCTTTCTCCTCTATATGGTTAACTACTCTTTTTCCATGCCCTTCCTTAGGTTCTTACCGAGATAATGAAGAGTATCAGATGATGACTTTTTTTTATCAGAAGAACAATTCAACTTGAGTTAGCTATTGACCAGACTGGCATTGTTATTAATCAGGACCAATTATCCTCTGCAATGATCGACACGCTAAATCCTCCTCCTCGATCAGTATCTCTGCATACTTGTTATGACATGACACATGTAAGTTTTACACTTTTTTAGAATCATTGCTACTACAAGCTGCCGACCATGCTCACCCACCTTCCCATATAAATCATATTCAACTCCATCCCAGTCAGCCAACACTTTCCATCCAACCTCTACCCACTTGTCAAACTCCACAAACCCCTCTCTCTTCCCCCTTAATACCTAACTTACCAGATTCTCTATTATCCAACATTAAGGAGGTTAGCATACAATTTCCTTCACCTACTTTTCTTGATACTGACATCTATTTTTGCAGGGTATCACAAGTATAAATCATTTAAACAATCAATGAGCTCAATACACTAACATTCTAAAAAAAGAACTACAAGAGTGTCAAACCATAGAATTGGCATTATAACAGGCTTATCAAAGACTTGAAAGAGAACTGCAAGCTTCCTATATTAAAGCACAAGCTGACCGGGCAAAACTATCAACCCTTCATTTCTAGACTTCCTTCATATAGAATACTCTAGATATTCTAAAAGCCATACCACTTCAAGAAGGAACCAATGCTTCTCATGAAAACTCCTGGACTTCAACTACTATCAACCACATGTTCTTAGATAGAGGCTTTGCCTTCCTTTAATGGGGTTTCCAAGATTGTATTAATCAATTCAAGGTAGTTGACTATCCACCTCCTAGGCACTCTACCAGATTTTTAGACATTGGCAATATAATTGATCATACTTCTCTTGATTTACTATCTTTTCCTTTCCCTTCCAGTGTTGAAAAAATGAAACTTGTATTTAACATAATATTTGCAAAACAATACATGACTTGCATATACTATACTATTCTTAAAAAAATAAAAACATAAATTTTATAATGTTTTATCCACTGAAATAAGGGCGCAAGTGATACATATTTTAGGGCCTTGCTAAAAGCCTTCCTTGATCATCCTTCAAGTAATAAGCTCCCATTCCCGCTCGACTCTCCACCTGGAAGAGTCCTTCCAATTTGGGTCCTAGCTTACCCTTACATCCCTCGGACAACTCCTTTCTTAGCACCAAATCTCCTACCTGAAAAGAGTGAGGCACTACCTTTTATTATAAGATTTAATTACTTATGACCTATACTTTTAGCATTGTATAAAGCAACATCCCTCTTCTCTTGAATCAAGTCTAGCTCTATGTGGCGAGCCACACTATTATTGCTCGGGGTATAGGTCATCACTCGGGAAGACTCCACTCCCACTTCCACAGGCAGCACTACTTCTGAGCCATATACTATACTAAAGGGAGTTGCCCCCATAGCCCTCCTAGGATTGGTTCGGAAATACCATAATATACTAGGTAACTCTTTCACCCAACTACCCTCTATATGCTCCAACTTAGTCTTTAATCCATGCACTAATTCTTTGTTGGTTACCTCAGTTTGTCCATTACTTTGGGGATAATCCACTGATGTAAATATTTACTCAATCTTAAAGTTTTGACATCATTTTGCTAATTTGTTACCCTGAAACTGTCGACCATTATCAGATATCAGCCTCCTATGAATACCAAAATGACACACGATATTTTTTCATAAAAATTTCAATACCATCTGCTCAGTTATACGAGCCAAGGGCTCAACCTCTACCCACTTAGAAAAATAGTCAATGGCTACTAGCAAGAACTTCTTTTGACCTGTCCTGACCAAAAATGACCCTGCTATATCTATACCCCACTGATCAAAAGGACAAGTTGATACCATTGCCTTCATATACTCGGTTGGATGATGCTAACAATTATGATGTCTTTGACAACTTTTACATTGTTGTACTAACTGTATAGAATCTTTCATCAAAGTAGGCCAAAAATATCCAGCTAACAACACCTTCCGAGCTAATGCCCGCCCCCTATATGACTCCCACAAGATCCTTCATGCACCTCTTTCAGAACATAACTTGCTTCTGTTTTTCCTAAATAGCACAATAAAAGTCCGACACAAGTTCTTTTATATAGAATTTCATTCATCATATAAAAATGAACCACCTAATGTTTAAATTGTCGAATTCTGAGAATCACTCTAAGATCTTATTATCTTGAAAGAATGAGACTAACTCCTTTCTCCAATCATCCTCTATTAACTCTCCTGATCGTTCTTGTCATGCCCCGGGGGCATTTTCATCATCCAAATGACGGAGGAGCCCCTTAGTGACAACTTTCAGAAATACAAATACTGGAACCAGATCTGGGAAAAATTTTGAAATAATAATACAATATAATTATTATATTAACTGCATGCATGCACAACTAAAATATAAATGAATTAAAAGTAAAATATATTTATGACACCAAATCCAATTGCGACAAAATCCAAGTCTGTAAACAAAATGCGATAACAATAAAAAGAAACAAATCGGCATCTCGACGATGCAGTGGGACCAGCACGGAAAGGGACTCTCTAGCGAAGGTAAGTCAACTAGACATGTCCTTTATCAGCTAATCTAAAGGATAAGAGAAGAGGGGTTGAGTAGAACCACTCAGTGGGTGGATAGAAAATAGTGCATAATCATAATAGACATAATGGACATAATGGACGTAATGGAAGTAAAAGGAAACAAACTAGAGTAACCCAAACCTCAGAGTACCAATATCATAACTTGGTCAGTAGTATAACAAATACACTTGCAACATACACAACCAACTGAAATCTACAAGAAATATACATCAAGGTACCACGACAAAGCCTCGTGGCTCTCGAGGTAATACAAAGGGCACTATCTGCGGGAAATAACATGCTACCACGAATGAGACTTGTGGGCAAATAGGCAATATACATAGCACTATCTACGTGCAACCACATGCTACCACGAACGAGACTCGTGGGTAGACAGACAATAAAAGACTCAATGTATGCGGGCAACGACATGTTACCATGAATGGGTCTCATAGGCAGATAGAGTATATAGCTATCTAGCTATGGACTGCACGTAACAACATGCTACCACGAATGGGTCTCATGGGCAGTCAAGATGTCAGGTAGCTATCTAGCTATAGACGACATACGAATCCAACTATCACTAACTCCGAATGGGTAGTGCAAGAGTAAAACTCTACGATAGATTCTCTCAACCATGAATGGGAGACATGATCGACCACAGGTATACAAAGCAACCATAGTTTAAAAGTAGTGAAACTCTACTGCATACTCTCTCAACCATGAATGGGAGGCATAGTTGGTAGTTGAGATAGGAGAAACGTTATATACCCTCTAAGGATTAATCGCATCTTAATCATACGACCTCTATTAGTCCGATCACCATATCGACCAAAACAATAAATAAATAGGCATATACTAGTAGCATCCGCCAATAAGCACGTCTGAATTATTACACCTAGGGTTCCAACACCTAGGATTCTATTAGTGTCATTTCATTCCTTAGATTCACTCCAAGGAATAACCTCATCTAAATTATACTATCTCTACTAGGCTTGATCAAAATATCAACTAAAATAGTAAATGGATAGACATATACCAATAAGCAGATCAGGGTTATTACACCTAGGGTTCCAATATTTAGGGTTCTACTAATGTTGTTTCATTCTTGAGATCCGCTCCTATGGAATAACCTCATCTAAGTTATACTATATCTATTAGTTTCTATCATGGTATCAACCACAACAATACATAATCAAATAAGCACATAACAGTGATATCCAATAAACAACAGCATAAGCATACTAATGAAAATCAATAGCCCGAAGTCAAATAGAGTAGAAAAAAGGGGTCAAGCAAGTACAAAGTCAAGGCAATACTAGAAATAGCATCAAGTACACATATAATATAAACTAAGTAAGCAGTGTAACCACAATAATCATGTACTAAAATCTAAAGGGGTTATAGAACCTATATACCTTCTAAGAAT